>JAIXMO010000084.1:0-80445 GCA_025677825.1 Helicostylum pulchrum
ACAATCACAAGAACATCATCGTCTAAATCTTCGGATAAAATAAGCCTAAATGCACATCTAAAGAATCGAATGATATGTGGAATAAATGTTGAAATTAACTTTCTTTCCTTTGGTAGTGATGAAATAAATCGCAGAAAAACTTGAGCATCTGAAGACACTAAAAAAAATACACTGTAAACAAAGATGAACCAATACAAAAGAAAAACATCTACTTACATGACATAGCTTCATCTTCTAGATTATTTAAATCAACAAGTGGGTATATAGTGTAATCTAATTGATTCTTAATAAAATGAAGACAGTTGGTGATCAAATTTCGAGACAAGAACTTCTTATCCAATTTACATGTTGCTAATAATTCGAAAATCATGGAGCAAGTATCTAATGCATCACCGATATTGTTCAACAAACGTAACGTACATTCCTTGTTTTTCTCATTATCATTTACAAAATAATCGATAATATCAATATCTGTCGAAACAATAATAGTGTTTTCCATCAACTTAATAATCTTTCCAAACTTGACCATATCTACTGTATCCAAATTCTTTAGTAATCTATTTGTATCCGTAATCAATGATGTAAATTTCCTCATCACTGTAATGTTAAGTGTAGGTATATCATCTTGGTCTCTAAAAGTAAGTAAAGAATTCACTTGTTTGATTTTGTCTCGGTCATAGCTGTCTAAATCTTCACAAATCATGGTCATGTAATGCGATAATCTACTAGATGTTACTACGCAATAAGGTTAGGATTACATACATGTAAGATTTGGGAGTGTACTATTACACTTACAAATGCTTCGCGAATTTTCTACATGGGCTATCATAGGTGCTTTAAAGTCGTTGGATGGTGCTTTGAAGTCGTTGGACGGTACCTTAAAGCCGCTTGAGGGAGCCTTGAATTCGTTAGTGGGCGCTTTGAAGCTGTTAGAGGGTGCTTTAAATTCGTTTGAAGGTGCTTTGAACTCAATAGAAACAGCCTTCGAATTTTTTGAAGAAGGCTTTTCTGTGCTGATAGTGTTTGGTTTAACTACAACTTGCTTTTCAGCAGAAATCTTTACTTTTTTAAATGGTGCGCCTTTTTTAACTAGTGTATTTTGTACAGCCTTTCTTTGAAACAAAGGGATATCGTCCTCGTCGTTACTGCCATCACTGCCGTCACTTTCTTCACTACTGCTTTCCTCGATAATAATTCTTTTTTTTACTCTTTTGTTTTTATTGAGTGAGTCTACTTCTAAACTGGAGGCGTCTTGTTTGACTTTTTCGTCATTTTCTCTAGTTTTTAAAGCTCTCGATTTTAACCTCATTATACTGGTTTTTTTTTCAAAAAAAAAGAAAAGAAAAGAACGAAAAAAAAAAAAAAAAAACGCGTTATATCAAATAATATTTTTTTCAAGAAGCGCGATGTAAACAGACGCGGTACTCGAGATATTTGCAGTCATCTGAGTTCACTCTTGCGTGCGAAATAGAGAATAGGGTTCACATACCAGAATAAACTCAACCAGCTACAATTCCGTACGTAGCCTCAAGCACATACTAATAGAAAGAAGAGGGTTCACCTTCAAATAACGAAGAACTTTTGCTACCTAAGGCCTCCCTCTTATTAATGCTAGCGCACAAACTATGTTGAAGTAGTTAGCCAAGTCGTTCAGAGATAATATATCAATGCATACATATGATTACTTATCAGCAGAAAGTAACAGTCTAATACGGAAGCACCACCAAGAAACAGTTCATATAAATATCATCAGCATATAAGAAGAGAAATCATACAGTATGTATTATGTATATATTAATATAAAAACCTTCAGTTAAAGTATATGTATTCTTGCCATATATAGCTATAAATAATAACGTTTAGAGAAAAAAAAAAAGGGAAAGACAGTAGTCTATTTACATTAATTATGGTATTTTTTTTTTTAAAAAAAAGGCATTTTCGAATGTAAAACAATATTTTGAAGATGCTTGATGCTTAGTGGGAATTGTATTGTATACAGAGAGTTATTTTAAAAAATGATAATATCAAAAGTTAAACATTTGAAGCTAATTCGAACGGGATTGTTACGCACAGGTAGTGATTTAACGTATATATTTATTGGCTAATAAATTGATTCATAGCAATCCGTCCAGTTTTTATTAGACGGCTTATAATTTTTCTTGAGATTGACGTTGTAAACAAGACTCTAAAAGGGCAATGAGATTATCAAAGCCATTTATTAAATCAGGGTCTTGTTCATTTCTTTCAGCATGCCAATCAGAGTGAGCGAAATCAATTAAACGTAAATCACACATTTTAGGAGGTAATTCATCGTCTTCTAACCTACTATCGTCTTCATCTTTATTTTGAGGTAAATCGTCTTCTTCCAACATAGACTTCCAAGTTTTATCAGCAGCAGCTCTATCACCTTCATAGATAAACAATAAAGAAGAACCAATAAGCCGTAAGTTTGGATGTTCAATAATGGATTCTTTAATTTCTTTAATTGTATCTATAAAGCATTCAATCACCCACTTTGAGTACTTTGTTGGTATTTTTTCTTTAATGATATCTTGTTCTGTAGTTGTATCTTCGATATATTCTGCATAATTTTCAGCATCACTAGCATATTTAGATACTGGAAATAAATATGCTAGTAGTGCTTCCAATACATTATCCACTGTACGAGATTGTCCATATTTCTTTTCAAACCTAGCATATCTTCTTTTGACAGTATCATAAACCTAATTTGTTTTTTTTAGCAGTAAAATATAAAATAGAATGAATTTTAATGAGTACCTTTAAACCACTTAGTCGAAGCCCAATTTTACTAGATGTCGTATTCAGTGAATGCATAATCATTCTTTTCTTTTTTTCTTCTGTTGCATCTTGATCATATAGCAATGATCCCATTTTTAAGTCTAAAATACAAGGTTTTGTAAATCCATGCAACACATTTTCTAAACATAGATTTTGTAATATTTTAAGGTTAAAGATAAATATGGTTAAAATACTGTGTATCTATTTGTCAAAGTGTGGCTTGATAAAAAAAAAAGGATATGATCTGAGTTTTGGTTTGTATCAAGTTTTATAGTGTTATTCTCGAACTCTGATTTATCTAATAGCTTCAGGTCCTTTTCAGTAGCTGCTCGAACTGTACCATAACATTCTGGAGTGAAGTCTTGAAAATCTGGAAAGTTGATGGCATCTTGGTAAAAGTCCAACTCTCGTTTCTTACAAGGCTTTACTACTATGAGATCATTTGTAGACATTAACATTAGTTTGTCATGTCCAGCTACTTGTTGATCAAAATGAACTAGTTTGCAATCGTCCATTTATATATACAAGTATTCCAAAAGAAGAGAGGACAAGCCAGTATGGGGTCGGATTTTTTTTTTTCGAGTCTGGCATGGTTATGTAAAAAAACTTCTTTTGATTGGTCACTTGTTTGAAAATGATTTGGTCACTCTTTAATGATGATATTAACATGTTTCCGCAGCAAAAAGCTAGTTTACCGTAGAAGGTTAAAGAGATAGGCAGATTGTTTTTATTGAAATCGATACCTTTTTTTTTTGCAGTAAAAAGGTTTAGTATTAACCAAGTGTATTTTCTCTTTCATACGATGGTAAAGAGTACAACCTAAAAGGTATAAGTTACTGATGAAAGTAGATTGTACTACTACGAAAGATCGATGTTATATAGCGTAACTTTTTTTTAGCAGAAAAGTGATTTAGACTTTCATCATAAAAGTTAATATATGACGCACAATGACTATCATGGGTTGTTTAGGAACAGTGAATTGGAGAATAGATCTTTACTATACTTGGTTTTTTTTTGTTAATCACGTTTTATAAAAAGTGTTCCGATGTAAGTCTAAATGGTAGCACCACGAGTATATCGTTTTTTTTGGCTTTTTATAATGCATTTTTCTATTGTTTGAGAAGCGACTTTTTTTTTTTACTCGGGTTGTATATAATATGATCATCTTTAATGCAAGAAAAGAAAAAGAAAGATCAACCGTGATATTTTTACAGCTTCTTCATGCAGTTTAATTTTGTTACTTATACTTTGGGTAACTTCACTACAACTTCCACCACCACCAATGTGACTGTCCGGATAGGTCCCACACAACACATAATTATAGAACTGTTTTATTTATTTACCCTTTTTTCTTTGTTCTTTACTCTTTTTTTCTCTAAAAAAACACCCCCCAGTAGTATGCAAGACTTGGAGTCAGACAAAGACAAACGACGACGCATTCTTGGCTCATTGCAAGATTGGAATATCGGTATTACACCAGTAGGAAAACTTGCAACAGAATCATGTTTTGTTCATAATTCTGTACCTGATATTTTATACGAAACCCATAATCGATTTGAATCGTTATTTACGTCTACAAAATCCGAATGGACCACTAACTTAGTCCAGTCCAATACTTCTAACCCACGTGATACCGAGACTATGAAATCTCTGTCTGTCTGTAAATCCATATTTCTCAAACCTAGCTCGAAAACAGACGTAATCCATTTAATAGAATATAATCTAGAAGCATATGTAATGGTTAACAATATAGCCCGATTAACAAAAGATTTCGAGGACGAATTAACTAAAGCAGAAGAGCACTGGCCTCATAGTCCGCAAAAGTCATGGGATAAACTGTGCCAAATTTGGAATAGGTACGGATTTTTATGGCCGCAGAAAGTAGGAATAGGTAAAAAAAAAAAAAAGCCTGCTGAACTTGTATAAAAATCTAACGCGATATTTTTAGGGCTTAAAATGCATTATAGTTATACAAATAATTCAAATCTCGATATAAAAGTAGTAAAAGACCTTGTAAGTTTCATTGTTTTGAAATATAAAAAAACACTATTTCTTTTTACTAAAAACATCTTTTTTCATTTGACGCAATAGTTGCGAAAGGAATCACAGGATGTACTACACAGCCCTAAAAAATATTCAGTCATTTGGCGTACGAGTCTGATGCCAGTGCACGAATTTTTCCCTTCTCAATACGACAAAAAAAGGAATTTTATAAACAACATTATTCGTAAATTTTCAAGTGTCATGTTCAGCGATAGTTTATTTCAATTAAAAAACATCAAGTCGGGCGATTATCTTGGTAGACATCCTGCGGATTTACAGGTCACTACACTGTCATTGCCTGACAAAAAAGTATTGAACAATAGTAATTTCTTTTGGAATTTTAACTCGACTGAATTACCTCATTATATCTTTACTGGCAATAAGAAGCTATTGTGCTCAGGTCAATTGGATACAACTAAAACAATTATTCTAAGTAAATTACAGTACAACCGTTCTGATAGAAGTACTCCACAAGCTCGTGATAATATTAAGTTAATTGAATATAAACAATCGGATGGTGGTCAGCAGATATCATCAAATGATACAGACGATTATTTTCAATGGACCGTTGATATATCCAATAGGAGATTAAAAGATGACTCTTATTGTTCTAGCCGTAATATATTTGACTTGGACCAGTCTATAGAACAAGTTCGATGCTTATTACACGACGACGAAATTATACTACACCAACACTCTTTTTATTTAAAGACTGCCCCAAAGGACTCAATATTCAAACCTGACTCAATTGATAACATTAGTCCTGTCCTACAGGAAGCCATAAAATCACCCTTAAGCACATTTAGTTTTGGAGACCAACAATTCAATTTTTCTTCTTGTGAGTCAAGTGGTACACAACCTACCAGTCGATCCAATTCGTTCCACAGTGCCGGGTCCACCAATAAACACGATATCAATCAATCCGTAGCATTTATCGAAAGATTAAAAGACAAGGCCAATATACCACTGGAATACTGTTGGAAATTAGAAATGGTTTCCAAGACCTTATTAGAAGATGGCGATATGATAAATGTTGTCAAAAATCTCTCCAAAAGCAACATATCCGGAGATCAAAACAGTCCCAAGCCATACCATCCTGATCTAAACTATAATAGCTCCCCGTTTCGGTCGCCTGAGAGCCATATTGAACACAAAAATCAAACTTTACTTTTACAAAATAACACAATTAATATTTCAAGTTTTATTCCCGTACAAGACCATACAACAGAGAGTACGAACCACCTGAAAAACCAATTTTGGCATTCCAAAACACAAAAATCAAAGTGGCTTAATGTGGACCCAAAGTTGTATAACCTAAGTTCACAAACAGAAGATGAAATTGTTGGCAGCGCCATTAGCACTTACAGTACATCGACAGAATCGATACGATCAATACATTCTCCCTCAAATTCTTATTTACCAGAAGTATCTGAAAAAAGATTTGGAAAGCAGCCTCTACAAACAGCAACGAACAAGCAAAACATCAACTATTCTAGCGGGGGGAGTGATCAATGGAGCTCCCCAGCATCACCATCAATCATCGTTAAGAATAATGATATAGGCTTTAACTCACAAAACTATCATACATCTCCTGCTCTAACAGAGGCTGAAAATATCAAGAGAGGGTACCAAGAATCTCACAAGGAAAAAGAAATTAGTGCTTACAATCGTATAATACAAAACATGTTTAATACATCACCTAATTCAAACAATACTAGCCAAATAAAATACTATGACGAAGACGGAGAAGAGGAAGAGGGCGCATATGATTATGGATCATCACAGGTATATACATACACTATGACACCGTATAGTCGATTCAGTCAACAAATGACCCCATCATCATCTGCCAACTTAACACCAGAAGAATACATGCGACGAAAAAAGAGTAGAGAAAACTCATTCATGTTATTAATCGATCGCGAAACCAAACAAGAGTTTTGGCTCAGGACCGTAAAACAATCCTCATTAAGTAACTGGCTACAATTTTTATCAACAAATACAAAAAAACTCAGTAACGTTTGCCAAAAGGCCATTGCTGCAAAAAACAATAATAATAACAATAACAATTCAGACATTAGAGTACACCATAATAATAACAATAATAACAATAGCAGAACCATTCAAAAAAAGAAGGGGTTTTACATTAAAAAAAATAGAAAGCAACAAGGAATAGTCATGTAAGATTATTTTTTTTCATGCTTTCCAAAATAAATAAAAATATTTGTATCAATACACTATTTTCCGAAATTATTAGTTCACTTATCGAAAAAAAATAGGCACAAAATTTTTAAAAAAATAGGCTCACAAAATAAAAAAAATTAGGTTCATGATGTGAAAAATTTAGGTTCATTATGCATTTGGTTGAAACTTACTCTGTATCTTGATGGGTTACAGCGATAACTACACGGGAAAATTACTTTTTGTTTTGAGTGCCAGGGATGGCGGAAGAAGCAGATGCTTTTCTTTTGAGGTTTGGTCTTGTTGCTGAAAGTGATTGGCTGTTTGTCTTGCGTACGAACCTTCCAGGCCTAATGCCGTTTTCCTGCAAACTAAACAAAATATGTCTAAAAATTCGATGTTGCGGCCATATCTCTGTTGCAAAAACGACGACGAACTAGAAATTCCCTGCTATCTTGTAGACAGTTTTCATTGGTACATCTACAAGTTTCAAACTGGTTGTCAGTTTTATAGTATTTTAGATATTAACATATTGTGTTTAACCTTAGCAAAGCATGACATATTACAGTAGCTTTTTTGGTTCGTCTAAACAGCCTAGGGTTTTTAACTTCTTTAAATTTCTCTAAGGTAGTACCATCTTTGCAAGAAGAACATAATGAGGAAGTTTTGAACTCGTACAACAAATAGACCTTGGATCCTTCTTTTCTGAGCATGTTTCTTATTCCGACTCCTTTGGTGGGTTCGTGGTACTTCACATCTGTTGCGGTCCAGTTGCCTATGATAATTACAGAGCCTTTTCCAAACTTCTGTCTAAGCTTTTTAGCTAATCGCTGTTCTGATTGCTTCATGTTAATAATACTCGAAAGCTTCATTTTGCGAAAAGGTAAACGATCAGCAGCTCTGACTCCTGGAGATATATATTCATTGCTGTAGTAGTTGTTTAAGCCTTCAGACACATTTGCTCTAGCTTCTAGATATTTTACGAATTTTTCCTTGTTGACAGAAGTGGCATTATGGTAAGAAAGAGAAAGTTCAGCAGCAATCACTTCATCAGGCTTAAAACGGTTACGGAGCTTTCTAAACTTTCTGGACTTTGTTTCAACTCCTTTCTGGTTACTTGTGTATCTGTAGACCATTTTGGTTTGGGAAGTGCTATTTTCTTACATACAATATAGTAGGTCTCTTCGATCTGAATCAACCAAAACGGATTTACCAACATCAGCAAGAAGGTCTTCTTTTTTTAAATCTTCTAATTGTTTTTTACTCTTCTTACCACCTCTTTTCCTTGGGTCATAGTTTTGTTTAAGAATAGACACGCCTACACCGTCAGTATATACCATTCCTCTGAACTTCATTTGTTTATCAGAACCTTGTGGTTCCATTCCTTTTGAATTGAGATTAATAGCTCTACCCCAAACTACTTGCTTGTCCAGATGCGTCAAGACCATGTTTTTTAAAATTTGAGTATTCAAAATTAAGGTGTCGATTGTCATATAGCAGGGAATAAACGTAGTTCTTATAGGAAAGCAGTTTATAGATTTTCCACCTTGCAGAGCTTCACACGTTTTAGCGATTTGGTAATAAGCCCTTAAGTGCTTTACAGGATTTGCCTTGCAATCATAAAAGATGGATCCTTTCTCGAACTTGTAATCTTCAGAGTAACAACCAATAAAACTTCTAATAGTGTTCATACCATCTTGACCTAAAAATTCTGAAGTAGCATCCTCTAATTTTTTTGAAGATACAGCTAACTTGACTTTGTTCATTTGGCTGTAAACGTTCCGTCTATCTTCTATGGACTTGCCAGCCTCCTGTAACCTATCCTTCTTTTTTCATTATTAAGTTTAACATCTTCCTCAACTTGTTTCCAAAATTAGAAGTAACATTGTTGATATAAGCAGTACAGATTTTGGTTACTTCGTAGTTCGCTATCTGTTGTCCGTAATTTAGATCGATAGGTTCGTAGGATGTACGTTCAAGAAAAGTTTCTCTATGCTTGTTTATAATCGTTTTGAATGTTTCTAGTTTCTCCGTTTTCTTTCGCTTTTCCATCTTGTACGCATTTAATAACGACATAAATACTTCTCTGAAAAAATCCTCATTGATGAAATCTTCCAAATTGAATACATTATCGGTATTATCGTCCTCCAGCTCGTTAACAAATATAAACTTCAAAAAGAAGTATGTGTGTGTCACAATGATATTAACATTCTTCACCAGTTCCATAAGACGCTGCTTGTATGCATCCTTCCAACCTATACCAGTAATTGAGCTTTTAATCACTACTAATTTCTGTGACGGTTCCATCATAAGAAAACAATAATGAAAAGAAAAAGAGGGATTTGACATCATTATAACCTTTGCAAGTCACTGATGTATTTTTTGTTTAAGCCTTTTTGACTGATTAATTTTTTGATCCCATCGTTGTAAAAAGACCAGTTAAAGTCATTGTTGTACTGTAGTATGATTACACTAATAAATATAATAGTATTACGCTATAAAATACTCATAAAGAAAATTCAATCCTTTTTAAAAGTCCTTGCATGGTAAGACTTGGAGGTGGGGGGGGGTTGTTTTTGACTTTTAGCGTGTCTCAATCAATGAAATCCCTTATTTATGTCTGGCTGATGTTTGAAACACAGGTAAAACGCAATGTAAAAAAGAGAATCAGATTGTTAGGTGGAATACCAAGCGTGCATTCAGCGAGTATAACTGACATATGCTGCTTGTGTATCCCAAGTTGAACGATATTATATCCTCGACTTGATACGCGTAGCACAAATGTATTAATAAGTGAGCGCTATTGTTGATACAAGCCGAACTATTTTAAAAATAACCCAGTTAGCAACATGATTCAAGCAGCTTATAGCTACAAGACTACCAGTAGACAATTTTGTATTAGATTAGGGCCCTGTTTACAATCTTTCTTTTAAAACTCTTCTCCCTGTTGTTTTAACTGGATATTCTCCTGCTGATTACCAGTCATGAATAGCAACAATCAGGGACTTTTTACTCGTCTATAAAATTGTGATATGACTGCTTGTCTGAACATGCTTCACATTGCTCGTTCATTTCGTATGCCGCCAAGGTTTGGACGTGGTGAAGCCCCTCGATAACAACACAGAAGAGCAAGGTCTCAATATGATCAACAAACCTTAAGAAGTGTCAGGCAGTGACGTAATTAAAGATTTTCAGACCTGTTAATACACCACCTTTTTAATTATGTTTAAACGCAGTATTCAAAGAGCATGTATTGCATATTCATCAACTGCTGGATCTTCAGCTCCCAGAGGGTGTCATTAGAATTCAGATTTTAATAGGAACGACAAACAATTATAAACTATATTTTTAGTCAAGATCCTATCATGATTATTCTAACAATTTGGTGCATTTGTTCAACGCCAATTTATAAATAATTTTCGGGCCATCTATTTTTTTTGTCACTGGACCTATTTATTTTCGAACTTTGAAGCAATTTTTTTTCAAAAAGTGCGCCAATAATTTAGGGAAATAGTGTATAAAAATAGTCTTTGTGTGCTTACAGTCGCTTCTTTAAAATAAACTGCGGGTTCCTTGCGTTTTTTTTAAAGTTAGATTCCATCACTTTCCACGGACTTTCTAAAACAAAAGCAGTCGAACTCGACAAAATTTTTTTTTCAAAACAAAAAGGTATAAAAGGGGGAGCAAAAAGCAGAAACTATTGAATCTTTATCCTCTCAGGCCTTTTGGCTAAGATCAAGTGTAGTATCTGTTCTTTATAGTTTAACAACTATAATGAGGGACATTGTCCCTCACGTTGTTAATCTAATTTTTTCCGCCTGGAATCTAAAGCTCTGGCTTGCTACCTTTAGAATCCACCGGTGTCCTTTGCCTTACACTACCCGCAAAGTGACGCCAACCCCTTTTAATAATAATAAAAATGAAAAATAAATTTTTCGATATAAAAAAAGCGTAAAAAAAAGTACTGCGTATTTTTTTCTTTTTACTTGCGTATCGATGCTGGAAAGTTGTAATATATCTTACGTAAAAGTAAAATAAAGGTGCTTTGGTCTACTATGTTATCATTTAATACACGCGTAGCAAAATTTTATTTTTATTTTTGGAAGAGGGAGAAAGCTTTATTTTCTTCTGTGTTCAAACACGTGTAACGAGTCATGGTTATTTAAGAGTGTGGTTCCTCAAAAAAAGAAACCTTAATGTCTTTTTTCTCTTTTGTTTCATCTATAATTCCAGCCAGTCCTGGTGAAGTACGCGATTTATTCGATATCGTACCTTTGAGGTCTGGAATTATAGCCGGCACTACTGTATCACTTGTAAATAGCTTTACGTTTTTTTTTTAAAAAAATATAAATATTTTACCCGTCATCTATTATAATAGGTCTATGCATTAAATAGTTCTTTTCCATCTATACATGGTAACTATAAACTTGGAGGACATTCGGTAGCATTTATCCTTATAAAAAACAAAAAAACCAGGGTATAGATCGGATATAGATTATTTTTATCACAGCCCATATTTTAACTCGGATATAAGTGTTTACGGCGTCTATTCTGGTTTAGTATCATTGATAGGAATGTACGGCTCATATAACGTAAAGGACCTATTTGTTTTAAAAATAAATATGAGCTCTCACATACTAAATTTTTGCTTGTAATAGAAATCCCCAAACGCTTTAAAACTTTTTGAAATTTTTACTTATCTCGATTTGGCGCGATGTATGATAAATTCTATCAGTGAGGGCGGGGAAATAGATTTTCGCGCATGGGGTAATCAAGGAAAATTTTTTCATCCGTCTACAACTCTTGAACAGATATCAAGTACTGTAATATCAATTTGGTACTACATAGTGAATATTAGTTTCTTCATAGCTGCGGTCAGTCTAGTAGCTATTTCTTATTCCGTATATAAAGCACCGGTAAAAGTATGTAAATATATCAATAATAAAATGAATCACAAATAGGACTAACAGGTTATTTTTTTCCCCAAGGTGGTTACTTTATATTTAACAAAATTATATCAGAAAAATCTTTTATCTGGACCCGCAATTGTAGGGCTTGAAAAGCGTGAATAAATTACTGGTATGCTTTCATAAAGCTTTTTTTATAGCTGTAACCTAAGTCGCTATCAAGACCTAATATCTGTTATGTCAAACGACTTATTACACCGTAAAATATATAAAACTCTTTTTTTTAAAAGCTTCTTACATTTAGTGCTCGTCTCTTACATTTACCTTCTTTGTACTGCGAAGAGACACCATGTTGCCTTGAATAATGAGGCATACGACTTGTCTATTTTGAAGCACGAAAACGCCGATATAAGTACAGTAGCGGCTCTATTTAAGGGTGACCGAAATCGGGAAGAAATCCGCCCTTGAATCGAACAGTGAACGGGATACAGTCGTTCCACAGCCAATTTAAGGATCTAGTGAAAACAATTGAGGAGCATAAAAAAACTACTTTTGCGTTAATACGACCTTTTTTAGAAGTGATGTCGAAACATTCATATAAAAACAAATGTTTTAAAAGGATAATGTACAAGCGATAATATATTTTAACACTTTAAATAGTTCTTGAACCTACTCAAGCTATTGTACAAAAAGTTATACTGTGTATTTTTTTCTGCAAGAGTTCAAACATTAGAATCATTTAAAAATTTAAGCTATGTTTTAAAATGACACATAATTAATTACTTTGTAAGATTTATTTCGTTATCCTCTCCCTAACATTTTGTTTATTATCCTTTTATTTATGAATAACATTGGTAGATAATACACTCTTGAGGACTAGAAGTTTCCATACAAGCTCTTCATGAATTAAGCACTTCTCAAATAAATTGATTTATAATAATACACTTATAAATTTATGAATAAATGCACTGAGTCTTTAAAAAGTTTTGGACCACGGCGTACCCAATCATGAGTTACTTTTATTAAAAAAAACAGAGTTACCCTATATGGCCCTTAAGAAAAAGACCGATAATTTAAATTCTCCTTTACAAAGTTAAAGTACATGTTACTTGTACCTGATTTTTTTGCTTTCTTTTTTCTTTGCGAGTAAATATCTTCGCGTACTTGTTTAATACAAGTAAACGGCGCCTAATCTATATACTAGCAACTTCAATTTTTCGATAAATATACTCGTGCAATCTACTATATAAATTCCATTACTAATCCTGTTATAGGAAAGAAACAATGACAATTTTCGAAAGTACAATAAAGGAGAATTTCCCCTTGCTTTTGGTTATAGTTTGAGACGAGCGTTCACACGGGCGCGGCAGTACATGACATAAAAAGGAGCCCTGCTTTCTTTAAGAAAAAATTCTTTCTTCTTTCTTCTAATAAACAACCAAACAATCTAAATGTCTTTCTATAGTATCAAGTCTAGCTTACTGGCATTAACTGTGATTGCTGGCGCTCTTGCATTGAAATACCCTGATCGTGCTCTATTTGATGAACACAGAGAAAATGTTCCTCATCCCGACGGCTTACCTATTTTAGGAAGCTTGTTAGCCCTCTCAAAAAACAAAGAACGTTATTTCGAGTTTTTGCTCGAAATTTATGAGCAGTTGGATACATTGACATTGTAAGTACCCTCATTATATAGCAATTAAATAGCTATACTAAGTCTATTTTATTACATTCAATACTATAGTAGATTGTCTTCTCTTACGATCCAGCGTAATATTAGTACCATTGACCCCCGGAATATTGAATATATTTTAAAAAGTTCGTGTTTGCATAAAAAAATATACTTTACATTAAATAATTTTTTTTTGTATTTTTTTTTAGCCAATTTTTCAAATTATAATAAGAGCGATACTTTCAAGAATACTTTTCATGATTTTCTAGGTAATGGTATTTTCAATACAGACGGTGAGAATTGGAAATTACAACGACGTACTGCTTCACAGATTTTTCACGTGAAAAACTTCCAAACCGAGTTCTCAAGGTACAGTCATTTTTTTAACATAAAAACAATTTAGTATGTCTTTTATTTATATGATTTGTCATACCACATAAAAAAATCCCTATTCTTTTTTATAGCATATTTGTTCGTCATATTCAGGTGATGTCTGATCATATATTTGATAAAGCTGCCGATCAATCTCAACCTATTGATTTTCATGAAGTTATGCTCAAGTTTACTATGGATACATTTGTCGAGTAAGTTTTTTTTTCGTTGATTATATAATATTTTTCTTATTAAGCATTCACTATTAAGAATTGCGTTTGGTGTAAAAATCAATTCATTGTTAAAGCAAGTTGAATTCGCTGAATCATTTGACGCTATTCAACTCTATAACTTTCTTTCAATGGTATTTCCTTTACATACTGTAACAAACAAGATTAAAGAAACTTTAAATTTCCGGAGTGACAAAAAGACCATTGCACAACATATGAGTATTATTAATACATTTGTATACAATATTATCGAAGAAAGAAGATCTCAGCCAGAAAATACGGAGAGCGCATACTTCAAGACGGATTTGTTACTTCGTTTTATGAAAGCTAAAAATTCTAAAGGAGATCCGTATACAGATGAAGAGTTACGTAATTCCATGTTAAACTTTATTGTTGCTGGTCGTGATACATCTGCTCAAACCTTATCTTGGTTATTTTACAATGTTATGTTATACCCAAGAATTGAAAATAAGTTACTTGATGAAATTATTGAGTTTATGCCTGATGGCATAGAAAATGATACAGTTAAATTGTACGAAGCCATTCAGAAGATGACATACTCTCATGCAATGTAAGGCTTTTTGCAATGTGCCGTTTACATTTTTCTTGAAAACTAATCATCTATACCGGTTTTAGGTTATATGAAGTACTTCGACTTTATCCTGCAGTTCCAGGTAACAGGAAGCAAGCTTTAAAAGATGATGTATTACCCGACGGGACAGTCGTATATAAAGGTGACGAAGTTACGTTCCAACCCTTTTGTCAAGGACGACATGAAAAAGTATGGGGTCCTGATGCCAAAGAATTTAAGCCTGAAAGATGGATATCCGAGAAGGGTGATTTATTGAAGGTAGACGGTGGAAAGTTCGTTGCATTCCACGCCGGACCTCGTGTCTGTTTAGGTATACATACGCATCTTGCATTTGAAATACAGTGTTATTTATCCATATTTTTTTTCATGTGTAGGTCAAAATATGGCTACACTTGAAATCGTTATTGCAATGGCATTATTGATCAAGAATTATAAGTTTAAGTCCTTCCCAGGACATAAGGTTGAATTTTTAAACCAAATTACTCTATCCATGAAGAATGGTATGAGAGTCTATGTTGAAAAAAGATAATAGAGTATTATTCTTTTAACAATAAGAGATGAAAAATTAAATCTAGACAATAGGTTACTTTTGTTAAAGCGCATATAATCTTAAAGATATGCACGTGTTTGTAATGTCGCATTTCTTGATAAAAAAAGGATAGCATGTCTTTATTAGAAAAGTTTAAATGCTTTAAAAAGATCGTTGGTCCACATTTGCTTTGTTACCGTAAAATAAATTACATAGATTACATAAAATCCATTATACAGCTAATTAATGACACGAATAGAGAGATGACACTATCATGCTTCAGATGAACACTTGTGACGGCCTAAATACGAAGAAGATTTAATCAACACTGTTCACACAAACCATTTTTATTTTTCCATTTGAAAAAAAAACATGCCAGGAAATAACTTAAACTTGATGAATCCGCCTGAACAATTCGGCATTGTCGAACCTGGTATTTACCGTTCAGATATGTTACAACAGCCTCATTTCACGTACTTGAAGCAATTTGGATTCAAAACGTTAGTTATGCTTAGTCCTGAATTACCGAACCGAGTTACTTCTAACTTTATTGAAGAAGGTAATATCAAGTTGGTTCATGTGGGCATGGCTACGTGGAAACCCACACAGCCTTCAACATGGAGACCTGTTTCCGAAGAATTGATCAAGGAAGGTTTAGAGCTTATTTTAGATGTTGAAACACACCCCATTTTGATCATGTGCACGTAAAGTCAAGTTTGTTGAAAAAAAAGTATATATAAAAATATTAACTTTATTTATAGTTCGGGTATTCATGAAACTGGTACACTAGTAGGTTGTTTGAGAAAATTAGAAGGATGGAATTTTAGTTCGATTGTGACAGAGGTAAAAAAGACAGAAATAAAAAAAGTGCTGCATAATTAAATAGGGCTACATATAGTATCGATCTTATGCCGGAACGAAGGCCAGATATGTCAATGAACAGTTTATAGAGCTGTTTGATTTGGATTTAGTAACTTTACCTTTACAATTACCCAATTGGTTTATTGATCAACAGAAAATGCTGGTAATAATTGGCGTACGTAATATAAATATTTGCTTTTTAACCTGTTTAATTTTGGTCTAGGCTGACGAAGAGCAGGAATTGAGAGAACAGCAAACAATCAACCATGTTTAATAGCCTTAAACTTTGTACATATACAGTTATCCCAATAAATTATGCTCTCACAGGAACAAAATTGAGAAAGAAAAGGACACTTCCTCAAACGTGTTGAAATGATAACGGTACGAAAATAGTTTTTCTCTAACCTTGTTCTTATCCTGCTTTTCTTTGCCGACCTTTTTTTTTCCTTCGATTTGTTCAATTGCTACAAATAACAGTGAGCTCGCATCACAGAATATGTCAAAATAAAACAAAACTTTATTGTTCATGAGTAACATTAAATTTCATGAAATAACAGTCATCCTGTGCCTTTTTTTTGAGACAAGCATGACGGAGGAAACATGAAGAAAGGACAATATAAAAAACAAGAGCTGGACAGGCCAACAGACTTTTTGAAGTTTTGCCTATACAATCTTTTGCTGGTCTCCTTCTCTATCACGTTCAATGTAGATTTCCTTCGTCTTTTTTACCTTTCTCTCATTCATCTTCTTTCTTTTTGTTAACATGGCGAATATAACTGCCATTCAAATTTTTGATAACATTCTCGATCGAGCGTCTTCTTCTTCGAAGAATTGTTCGACTAGTATATGGTGGTGCTGGTTTATTCTCGACAAAAAAAGTAAAAAAAAAAAAGAGGAGAGAGTTATTTCGCTGCAAATTCACTTAAAAAAAGTTACTAGATTCACTGTCCAACTGAGAAATTAGTCACTCTTTAAGTGATAAGATTGACTTTTTTATCATCATTCTTTTTTAAGTAACTTTTCTTCTTCCTCTTCCTTTTAAAAATGAATTCGTATTTGAGAGAATATATTTTATATAATATGTGTACATCTTTCAAAAGAAGCTTTCCTATGATATGCTGGTACAAACAGATACAGTTCACCCAACTTCTCCCAGTTAATAAAATTTACGTCGCAAATAGAGATAGTGGTTTCAACGCGCGACAATACCGACCGATGCAACGATACAACGATAGGGGTACTGTATGATTTATACTGTAGTATCGAGCAGTCGTTATACCCACTTAATAAATCTTCTAACGATCACACCGTTGAAGATTTAAGCTTAGCATTGAAAGATTAAACTACAGAAGACTTTAGTCGTACATCTATTGACCCTGGACGCTCCGTCGTATTTGCTTCAGCTTCAAGCAACGGAAATGAAGAGTATCACCTAAAAAGATTGACCAGAAAAGAGTATAATACTTACCCGGGGTCCGATAGAAATGCGGAGGAAGAAATAGAAAGAGCGAACGCAGAAGGTGTATTGGATGTTACCATTAACAAGCCAACCATAAAAACTGTTTCGTTGTCTACGTACGTAACTTACGCACAGTACACGAAGGAAAATATTGTGAAATTCCTATAATTTTACAGAAGCGAAACTGCAAAGAACAAGTTACAAAAGTACCAAGGCAAGCAAAGAGCAACAGACGTAATGGCCAATATCTTAATTGATGGTGGTAAAAAATACAACCCCGAAAAAAAGAAAAAATATGATGTCAAAAATAATAATGATAGAGTAGAACAGAAGATGAACGAGGACAAGGAAAGATAAAAATTGTTGTATGTATTATCTGTTACAGATGTCTGAAGCTCATATAAATACGGCTATAGATGGAGACCTTTAGAGTTCTAGCACGCGGATAGCAAAATACCTGTAGTTGCGTTTGAGAATGGAATGAAAGGAAAGGACTCCGTACGAATTAAAACACATGAAGTCGGCATTACCAATACGTTGTACAAAGTACTAAAAAAGAAGGACTTCTTGTACCTTAAGTTGACGAGTATAAGACGTCAAAGGTAAAAGTTGGACACATTGATTTCTGTAAAAACAGGTTACTAATATTTGGTAATAGGTTTGTAACGCATATCAACAGGAAGCGTTGGCCTTTGCATACCAGGGTTTGGTAAGCGACTTGGCTTGCCAAAACTGCGGCATGATGTGGAATAGAGATTTCAATGCTGCAGAAAATATAAACGATTTCTAGAAATATCCTTCGTGGTGACGGTCCTCTTCCTGCGTTCTGTCGATCTAATACAAATTAGTTAAATGGTTTTCTTTGCAAATCAAAATAAATAAATTGCTTAAATATCGTCCCTTATTTTTTTTTAAAAAAAAGGCTTAAAGTAAATGAAATATCAGCAATTAATCCTGCGTCTGTTGTTCTCCAAAGGATGTATTACACAGATGGGAGTAGCTCAGAGAGGTATTACTATAAAAGGATACCTAAAAAAACGAGCAGTGTATTTATTGAAACAATAGCTTTCGTCCCACTTTATTACTAATTGTTTTATAGCGTAGGGATCTCCTTAATACATCTATAACCGCAACTACATTCTAATCGTATATCTTCTTATGACTGTCTTCGTTTTTTTTAAAAAGATTGGCAGTGGAACGACTGTATTTGCCATTTGAACTGGTCAGCACTGAACCTACTCTTGCATCGGTAACGTGACTACTACCATTTGTGTTTAAAGATCGTTGGTGTAACATACAGATGGGCTGTAAGGTTTTTGGTAGGATAAGGATCTTTATTTATTACAGGACTATTCGCCAAGCTCAAATTAAAATTCAACTCTCACCAGTATTTTTTTACAAGGGGTGATTTTTACGGGACTACGACTATATTTTAAATTCGTGTAACTGTGTATATCTCTTTCTTTATTTATTCTTTGTTAAATGCATAGTAAAAGTAAAGCTACTACTCGTAACCGTCTGACTATTCCTCAAAAAATTGAGATCCTCGATCGAAATCTTGCAGGAAATTATAGTCAACTAGAATTGGGACAATGGGCTATGAAAAAGTTTGGATTAAAAAATCCTGTACCTCAACAAACTATTTCCCAAATTTTAAATAATGCAAATACTTTATACAAGAGTTGCAACATTGGTAAGACAGGAAAGAGCGTAAAAGGTACTCGATACCCAGAACTTGATGGCGAGATCGAAAAATATGTCACCGATATGAATTCCAACAATTTGCCTATCAGCCGCGAATCAATCATTCGATTTATAAAGGCTATTGCTTCCACCAAGTACAAAATTCCTCAAGATGAAATGAAGTTTTCCGCCGGATGGCTTACTAGGGCATTTGTGCGAATTGGGTTAAAGTTTAAACCTACCTATAGTGAATATACTTTTGTTGAAGTAACTCCAGAAAAAACCCAGAACGAGTTAAGAAATATTGAAAAGCTTCTGGAACCGTATGACCCAGTTGATATCATGACTTTTAATGAAACTGGGTTATACTATCAACAGAAATCAAGAAGAAATATTTGTTTTGGACCGATTGGAGAATTAACGAAGAGCAGAACTAGATTGACTGTAGGATTGTTGTGCAATTCAGATGGCACCTACAAAGGACATCCTATAGTCCTCGGTAAGCGTAAGTCCCCTAAGTGCTTCAAGGCCAACCCGGGATTATTATCCAAAATCTCTGTCGGAAAGAAGCACGGGATTGAATATCATAATTCTACCAATGGCCAGATGACCACCGAGATCTTCACCGAATATATGAAAAAACTTGACGCTGATTTCGGAAGAGTTAACAGACAAATCGTTCTTCTTTTAGACAATGCTCTAGTTTACAATTTGAAAATCAAATTGAAGAACATTAAATTGATCTTCCTTTCTGCTAATACTACTAATAAGTTGCAAACCATCGACACAGGTAAATATTAAGCTATACTCAAATAAATAATCTTTATAAAATCTAACAATTTTAAAACAGATATTATTGCAAATTTTAAATTGCATTTTCATTCAAGACGATACAAAAGAGCTTCGAATATACGCCTGGCTAGAAAATTAAACAATGCCAATATTTTTAACATGAATCAGGTCAAAACTATGTTTTTTGTGGCAAAAGCGTGGCTCAAAATAAAGCCTGAGACTATTAAGAATTGTTGGAAGCACTCCGACTTGCTGGAATTTAAGGATCGTCCTTTTGAGCCAGCGACGTATCCTGATGTGCCTTTGTCAGTTCTACAAGAAGAAGTAGCAGAAGTAACAGAAGAAGTGACAGAAGAAGTGACAGAAGAAGAAGAAGCTGTAGTGGAAGAAGAAAAAAGCGAAGACGTCGCTGAGCGTAAGAAAAAGTTGCGAGAGGCATATGAAACCATATTAATGTATGATTTTCCCTTGAACGATCTCGAGCGCCAGTTTCATCGATATTTTAGACTAAAGTTGTCTGATTCCGGAGCTGAACTGATAACCTCAAAAGAACAAACAGATCTCCGATCTTATTTCAAATAAAAATTTACATAAATTTTAATCTTTTCTATCTATTTGGTGATATAGTTTTTGAAGAGAAGAGTGATAACTTTCCAGTAAAATTAGAGTCTCATAAAAAAACGGACCTAGATATGACCAATGCTGTCAAAAATTAGCACCCTTTTCAGAAAGGAATTTTTTCTTAGTACAAAGTTGCATTTTTGTGTGATATAAGCCTTAATCTACCCTTTGGCAAACTTTTCCCATAATGAAAAAGGTGTTGTTTTTAAATAAAATAACTCTGTGGCTAACTTAATTTTCAAGTGTTGACATTGTTATAAATAAGATGTCCTTTCTGTAATATGCTTAGAGTAGACCACACCAATGCTAGAAAGTGAATGCTAACCCAAATCCGAGTGGCATTGTGGTGGGAGATACAAGCAGTGGACTAGAATTACATAAGCTGTACCAAACTCGCCATGTCCAACTTAGAACTTCATCAACACATATGATTTAACAAGTAGACTATTCAGTTTTCACAACGGGAAAATTTTCAACTTTTTTACATGCAGTTTAAATTTTTTACAGGCGTGTACAATGGGTGTGCAGGTGACTTTCTGTCTGACGTTTATTTTTACCAATAAAACTTCTTTGCATTGACACTGCTTTTCTTTTGAACCAATAAAAATTGATCTTTTCAAAAAGAAATTCTATTTTTTTACTACAATATCTACAAATGGCCAGTCAAAGAAACAATATTACTTTACTTGAAGTTCAAATGTTACTCCAAAGAACTATTATGAACGAATCGCAAAGTATTTTAGGAAAGCTGGATAATCTTGGTGCGACAATCAATGATTTGAGAAAAGAAGCAATAGCCACGAAAGACGAAAATATGTCTTTGAAAGAGGAACTGTCTTCTTTAAAAAATAAAATTAATATGATCCATTCTTCCATAAGAAATGACTGTCTGTGTCTAGCCCGCACTTTGCGGGTGAAGCTATCGGTAGTGTCGAAAAGAACGGTTTGTTTTCGGACAACTTGTACCCGTTAAGGAGTATTACTAAGGAAACTTTGAAGGCCCCCACTCATTTTGTTTAGGAGACTTATCACAAGCTTGTTGAAAGGGTTATTGGAAGGTCAATGACAAAAAAAGAATTTGACGGTTGCTGCAAAGATAATGTGAACATTGGTGTGCTAAACCCTGTCATGTACACTATTAAAAAGAGGTACGACTTATTAAAAAAACCTATTAACTTTGCCAAGCTACCATCCGATATACGAGAGGAAGCCGAGCTTCTGTTAGAGGAGAAAGCTGCGCCATTTTTTACCTCTTGCTGCGTGCACAGGCCGTTGGGGAGCAAAAATGCTGTTGATGAGAATGTTGCACCGTACCTCTCAATATTATATTAATGAAGATGAAGAAGAAGAAGGGGAAAACAGAGTCGCTGATCAAGCTATACTGAGACAAGAAGATCAAGAAGAACAAGAACAAGAACGAGAAGAAGATGTGCACAAAGAAGAAGATATACAAAATTTTACTGATACTGATCCGTTTGAAGAGTAAAATAATATCGCCCAAATATATACATTTTATCTCCATTTCTTTCAAATTACTGACGTTTTATACATAGGGACTTCTATCAAATATCGTTGCCTCTCTTGTTGGATCCTAGTCTAGAAAACCCTATTGTTGAAGGTCCACTACTTGAGCGTGCTGGAGGTATGTCATATTAACTATATTTTTTTTAAAAAAAAAAACTTGACTGTACTAACCCTTAGTATGTGTACTAGGTGAAACTGTCACTAAAGCAATTCAAAGAAAGAGAGGACGACCCTCGACCAAGAAGAAGATTATAGGTATACAAATATAAAGACTAATAATAATTGTAGATCTAGTAGACTAACAATCAGTATATTATTATTAGAAGCCTACAAAACCAACTAGTGGAAGTAAAAAAATAAAGATTAGAAGAACCTAAGAGATGGTAAGTGTATTGTTGAAAGAGGGACTTTTACTATTTAGTTATATTTCTAATGTAAAGCATCACATTAAATAGACGATTGCAAAGCAAGGCATGAGTAATAAAGTTAAGTATGCCTGAGATATTATTGTGAATTTCTATATCATTTTATTTAAATAAATATTATATGTAAAATAAAGTAATCATTTGTATAATAAAATAAACATAATGTAAAGAATATAAGTAATAAAAGTTTTAAAAGTGAACGTATAAGCAAATAAAAAAATGAGGAAGCATGATGCTGGACCTTTCATAATAAATGTAAAAAAGTTGTATACAGTTGTAAAATTCTTGAAATTTTTTTTATATGTTTTGCAAAACCGACATAAAAGTTGAACTTTTTTTTTCAACTTTTTCACTTGAATGCAGCGACTTTTTTACATTTTAAAAAAATTAAAATCTCAGCCAAAATTTCTCGTTGTGTATTTTTTAAATAGTGTACTCGAATCTGATAACTTTATGAATACTCCAAAGCTCTGGACGCTACCTGGCGATGGAAAGTTTATCGATATGATGTGTCATATATTAACCGACTATTACCAAAGTTGTCGACGATCAGCTCCTAATTAATCTAAGTCATGAAAGGGCCTCCCCCCCCCTTTTTTTTTGCGAAGCTGCTGTTTAAAGTAACAATTAAAGGATGACCGCTATTTTCGAGGGCTAAATAGCTTTAGAGAGGCTATATTTAAGATCTTTGGTTGGAAGCCTAAGCTGCTATTGGTGGAGGGTAATCGAAGGCATTGCATTGTTATTTGTTGCCACTATCTCCCCGTGTCGAGATTGGGTAATTTGTAGGATTTGTTTTTTAAAATATTTATCATTTCTGTAATAGGACTAAAATATTCTCTTAACAGATACGAGGCTACAGCATAGCTGGCATGTACCAGCAATTAAAAAGCACATCTGACTTCTTAAAGTATTTAATTGCGAAATATAAGATGTGTTTATTGAAAACCTTAATGAAAGTAAAAATTCCTTGCGTTTCTATCGTTGACAATTGTCTTACGCTTTGTATAACTACTGTTCACGACAAAAACAAGTAAAAATTTGTTGAAGCTCGAACGTGCACCATCCCCACCGCCGTAGCAGAAAAAAAACAATGGATCAAAGTCTTCGAATTTCTCGCTTTCCTCAAACATGTTGTTGAAGATTCATTAGCTCCAATTGACCAACTCGAAATTGAATCGCTTGGATACGTTGAACTGGACTCTGACTCTGAAGAATTATTTGTCAAAAATTATTTTCTTTAAATAACTAAAATTGAATAGCTTTTTAATCATAAATAAATAGTCCAATGTTTTTTTTTCGAGTAATAAATCAGGATAAACTATGTTATGCATTTTTGTCGTTATCTGAATCACCATATCGAAGTACAGTGAATACATCTTAGATGAATGTGGGTTTGTAAAATGCAACGTGGTTGTCCGTATTACAAAACGTTAAATTTACCCTATTGTATGTAACCAAATATTTATGTTGTCTTTTTACATAGTATGTGTTTATTGTTATTTGATATCTGACCCAACATCTATAAAAAAAAAAAAAACGAGTCCAAGGCATATGTCGGGATCTAACTTATCTTCCCAACCTTCCTATGAATAATAATTACTGGGGTAATGTAAAGTTTTTTTCCCCCTTTTTTTACATACAGGCCAACACCTCAAAACTTGCCAATTAGATTTAAGGTTGTACAAGATAAGATGTCGTTTTAATATAAATTTCATTTTTCTTCCTTATTAAATCTGTTTTCTTTCAAATTTTTTTCTTTTTCTAAAATAGATGTCGCCTTCTCAAATAAGTTCTGGGGCAATTGTGTTAGCTACACTAACAGCAGCACTTGCATTGAAGTACCCTGATCGAGCAGTGTTCGATGAGCACCGAGAAAATGTAGTTTACCCGAAAGGTTCACCTATTGTTGGTAACTTGTTAAGCATATCCAAAAATAAGGACCGATACTTTGAATATGTAGTGGAGATATATGAGAGGCTAGATACCCTGACATTGTAAGACTAATTTTTTTTCGTGACCTATGAAAACTTAATCGTTTTTCCTTTTTTAAAAATAGTCGATCTTCCAGTCTCACGTTACCCAGTAACATAAGCACTGTGGACCCGAGAAATATTGAATACATATTGAAACGTGAGTTGATAAATATTATTATTTTGAAACAGACGGTTTTTTTTTCTTATACTTTTTTTAATATAGATAACTTTGAAAATTATTCAAAGGGTGAGTACTTTCACAAGGTATTTGATGATTTCTTGGGTAAAGGTATTTTTAATTCTGATGGAGAGGATTGGAGATTACAACGAAAGGCAGCGGCACAGATCTTCCATGTTCGGAACTTCCAAACGGAGTTTACAAGGTAAAATAAACAAAAATCTTAAAAATTTCCCACTGATGCATGAATACAATAGGGTATTCGTTGAACATATAAATATTTTGAATACGCACATACTAGAAAAGGCAGCGGCAGATTATAAAGTTATCGATCTTCATAACGTGATGCTTAGATTTACTATGGATATCTTTGTAGAGTAAGTAAAAAGCGATTTTTCTTGAGGCCCGAAATCTCTAACATTATATGTACATAGTATTGCATTTGGTGTAAAAGTCGACTCACTATTAAAAAAGATTGATTTTGCTGATTCATTTGATGCAATTCAATTTTACAATTTCCGATGTTTCATTTTCCCTTTGAATTCGGTTACCGAAAGAGTCAAGGAAGGCTTGAACTTCTGGGACAACCGCAAGAAAACAATTGCACAACATTTGGATATTGTAAATGCTTTTACTTATAAAATCATCAGGGAAAGACATGAGGCGTTAAAAAACGAAGATAAAAATAGCAATTCATTTAACGAGAATACTGATTTATTGTATCGTTTTATGAAGACCAAGACACCTGATGGTAACCTATATACTGATAAAGAGTTGCGCGACTCCATGTTGAACTTTATTGTTGCTGGAAGAGATACATCCGCTCAGACACTCTCTTGGTTCTTTTATAATATCATGTTGTATCCTAGAATTGAAAACAAGTTACTACAGGAAGTAAATCAGTACATAACAGATGGTATTGAGAACGATACAACTGCATTATACGAAGCTACCAAAAAAATGACTTACTTTCATGCCGTGTAAGTAGTAGATTTTTTTTCTTCTTTGTGATCAAGATATACTAAAAAAAAGCAACCTTATTTAAAATATAGTTTATCAGAAGTACTTCGGCTTTTCCCCGGCGTACCGGGAAATAGAAGACAAGCCCTCAACAACGATATTTGGCCTGACGGCACACAAATCCTCAAGGGCGAATACGTAAACTATCAAAGCTTTTGCCAAGGAAGACTAACAAAGATCTGGGGACCCGACGCCAAAGAATTTAAGCCTGAGAGATGGATCGCAAGTAACGGAAGTTTAATTCGTGCTGAGCAAGGAAAATGGAGCGCGTTTAATGCTGGCCCAAGATTATGTTTAGGTAACCCTTAACTTGACACACGAAAACAATTAACTTATTCATCTGTCTTTTTATAGGAATGAATATGGCTACACTTGAAATTATTATCACTACGGCTATGGTATTAAAGAAATATAAATTCCGTCCTGTTCCTGGCCATAAAATAGAGTTTTTAAATCAAGTTACACTGTCTATGAAGAATGGTATGAAAGTCTTTGTAGAAAGGAGATAACGCAGGTTTTTTTTTAATAATAACTAAACCTTAATAAAAAACACTATTACTTAATATCATTTGTATACATAAACATTTTTAAGATCAATATAATAAACCTTTAACAAAAATACGGAAAAAGATAAACAAGTTACTTGGTAATACTTTTGTACTTGTGTTTGAGTAAATACAAATAAACAGTTAATTTAATGCCTACTTGTATGCAAATGGGCCAACTGCTTGAAAAAAAAAGAAAATATAGGTAGATCAACACGGTACAAAAAAGTAAAATACCGTAACTACCAAAGTACATGTATTCAAGAATAACTCGATTCCCATTTATTGGTCAATATTTTCGATTGTTTTTTATTATTAAATATGTATATATATAAATAGAGCATGTCCTTTTTACACCTGTCCATCAGCAGAGAAATCACCTTCCAATCCAGGTTCAAGAATAGCTGCGTGTCCTAAAATAACCAAAGCGGCAGCACCTATACAAGACACTCTTTTTAGTATTTTGTTACGAAAAAAACTCTCTCTTTTAACTTACCAATAATCCAGAAAATAGCACCAGTTGCACCGGAGAAGATCAATAAAAATAAAGAAATTGCAGCGTAAGAAGTATAAAGAGTAGATGGTGATAAAGCAGTTCCTGCGATAGTAAGAGGACCATCCAAACGGGAAATCATATAGAAACCACCAAAGACAAACAAAATAGTAAATACTAACCACCAACTCGTGATACTACTCAGATAGTATATTAGTATACAAATATTATTTTGTGTGTGTGTATGTAGTTTACATTGCATAGATGCCTAAAGCCAAGATGATTAACAAATAATTTGCAGAAAAGTACTGTAAGTTGTAACTAAAACAAAAAAAGATACGAGATGAGTTTTTTTTCTTCTTTTTCTCATAACCATAGAAAGACTTACTTCCAACGTTGACTAATAGTATGGAACGAAGAGGTAAAACTAATTCTGTTTTTATCAAAGAAATCACCAAGAGGTCTAAGATTGGATAAACGTTGTTCGCGGAACCTCTGAAGGAAAGAAAAACGCGCATCGCTTGTCATAGAAGCTGCAGCAGCTCCAAGAGTTTGTGCTGTATTACTTGAAAGAAGTGGTGTAGACATATTATTTGTTAAAAGAGTGAGAGAAAAAAAAGAAAAAAGAAAAAGAAAATTTTATAAACAAACCGAAAAAATCATTCTTGGCTTGCTTGGCTTTCTTCTCTTTGTGCAATTAGCTCTCCGATTATCTTTTCGCATCTTTCACCAGTTGCTGAACACTTTTTATATATAAATCTTTTTCCTGTTCAGGTCAACTGATTATCCAAGACAATCTTAAAAGAGTGTCTGCTGCTTTATAGTCAAATATCAACACTTTGTTTCTCCATTGTAAACATACATACATATTAACATATTATTTCTGAACATGGTTACTCGAAAAAGCAACCTTAACGAAGAGCCGAAAGTCTATTATACAAGACTTGTACCCTCCTTTTTTTTTTATCATACCTTTGTTTTTATTTCAGATACAGGCTTAAAATCTCTTCCTTTTTACATGTATATTATATGCGGGTAGTTATTATAATTTCGTATAAATACGTGGTCCAACTGTATCGTGTCAAGTATCTGTGCGACATAAAACTAAAAGCTTTGTTAAAATAATACGCTAATGTATGTATATAGACGCTCAGTAGTAAGATCATGGTAACTCTAAACTTTATTACAATGGTAACAATAGCACGGCATATCAAAAGTCATCAAGTTGCTTTTTACGTGTAGAAATAATGTTTCGTTTTATTGTATCTTCCATTGTAGTTACAACACATACGTATTTTTTTTAAAAAGGGCTATTATTTAGTTCTTATAATAGTTACAATAGAACAATGTCAGTTAGTTTAGTATAAAAAAATCTTTATACATGTAGTATCTGCTTGATTTAGTGGTGTTCGGTTTAAGGGTGAAATTCTTCTAGCACCATTACTACCATTACTCGATTTAAGGGAGAACTTTCGCGAAAACCCAAACGCCATTAAATCAAGCAGTTAATAATATACAGTATCTCGTGTAGGAAGAAAAGAAAAAAGGTACGTGGTTTTTAACAGAAAGAACCCCTGGTGACCGCTACTCATTTTAACCTGAATAAAAATATATGCAAGGAAAAAAATAAATATAGGCGGGTATTTAAAGAAGAAAGTAGCAGCTGGGGGGCGACGAGGCTTGTCAAATATCTTCCTTTCTACAGATGCTATCTCGCTCAATTCAACAAGCAACAAGGCATTTGCCTTCACAAAGAACTGTAAAGCAAGAAACTTTTATTTTACTTTTTATATATAAAAAATAAACTTAATATTTCTCTTTTTTTCTAAGTGTCGATATTCTTCAGTTGCAACTTTAAAAGAATGTTGGAACCAAATCGATAGACATAACACAGAGATCAATGCCTTTATTTCACTCAACGATCGTACCTTACTTGAAAAGAAGGCAGTTGAATCAGACCATAGACGAAGCAATGGTGAGTAAATATATAAACACACAAAAAAAAGGAGTTCGCGTAACTTAATATTTTTTTTTTGTCAGGTACTTTACAAAGTACAATAGACGGTACAACCATTGCAATAAAAGATAATATATGTACTAGTTTTCTTCCCACTACTTGTGCCTCCAACATGTTGAAAGGTAAAAAAAAAGAAACTATATCTATACATATATGAATATATATCGACTCACAAACTATTAGATTTTACATCACCGTATGATGCAACCGTAGTACAGTTATTAAATGAAGCGGGTAGTTTAATTATGGGTAAAACCAATATGGATGAATTTGGTATGGGGTAATGTAACATACGAAAAAGAAAAAGAAAAACAGATACTAAAAAAAAAGTGAATAGGTCGACGAATGTTCATAGTGCGTTTGGACCAGTTATTCACCCCGATCGTAGTGATGATATTCAAAGATCTCCCGGCGGTAGTTCAGGTGGTAGCGCAGCTAGTGTAGCTATGGATATGTGTACAGCGTAAAGATATTTTCTAATTTTAGAGATGTGTGTGTGTACTTATGTAATTTATATATAGAGCTTTAGGATCAGATACGGGAGGATCAGTTAGAATGCCAGCATCTTATTGTGGATTAGTTGGGTTTAAACCTAGTTACGGTCGATGCTCGCGCCATGGCTTAATATCGTATGCCAACTCATTAGATACAATTGGTATATTAACAAAGGACGTAAAATCATGCGCTAATGTTTATGGTAAAGCAGCAGAAAATATATAAATATACGTATAGCTAACAAGAAATAAATAAATAGATATTATCGATAAATATGATGAAAAGGATCCAACATCTATACCAAATGAATTGAGAACAGAATTAAATGAAAATGATGCACAACTTTCATTACAATTTAAAAATGATTTAAATGGATTAGTAGTTGGTGTTCCACAAGAATTTTATGTTGATTCGCTATCAAGTGAAGTATTAACCAGTTGGCGCGATGGTATTAAAAGGTTGCAAAGCTTAGGCGCAAAAATTGTTTCCGTCTCTATACCTAGTGTGCCTTTAGCTTTACCTGCTTATTATATTATTGCTTTAGCAGAAGCAAGTTCCAACTTGTCCAGATACGATGGTGTAAAATATGGTAATGTATTTATTATGCTAAATATGTATAGATGTATATATTTTTTTAATTTTTTATATAACAAAAAAAAAGGACATAGGGTACCAGATCACAAATTATTGTATGATGAAACGCGTTCTAGTGGGTTCGGTGATGAGGTTAAAAAGCGTATATTACTTGGTACTCACGTATTAACGGCTGGGTAATATTATAGATCAAAAAAATATAATATAGTCCCGTTTAATTAATATTTATTGCTTGTTCTAGAACATACGATACATTGTTTTTACCCGCGCAAAGTGCTAGAAGAGTAATTCAAAAAGAATTCAATCAAGTATTTAAACAACCCAACTTATTATATAGCAAAAGCAAAACTGGCCAAGCACATGTACTGCTTGTACCAAGTGCTACTTCTCGAGCACCTCAATTAAACCAATTGAACCAAGGAGTGAAAGCTTATATTGATGATGTAATGACCTTACCAGCTAATTTAGCTGGTTTACCTGCTATTACTGTACCTTCAACTCATTCCATTGGGTTACAGTTATTGGGTCAATATGGATACGATAACTTTGTTTTACGTATTGCAGAAATTATGACAAATGGCGCAGGTTTAAAAAATGGCAACACGCTTTAGATTTCCTAAATAAAAGTATCCCTTTTTTTTCTTTTTTCTTCTTCTTTCTACTTTTTTTATATATAAAAAACTTGTTTTTTTTTTCAATGGATTCTTATTATGAGAATACAGAAAACTTAAATGTAGAAGAATGTGAGGATCCTCATTGTCATGGTTGTCAAAAACCTATTGAAGATGGTTCTGTTGTTCAATTTGGTGAGGGTATCTGGCACTTTGAATGGTAACAAACAGAAAAACTCTATTGTTTTCTTTTTAAAAACCTAATATTTCTCTTTCTTCTTTGTGTGTGTGTGTGTGTGCGTACATATATATAGTTTTCGTTGTGCTAAATGTCAAAAGTTAGTAGAATGTTATAGTAACTTGTTATTATTACGAGATGGAAGTCCCATTTGTGAAGATTGTTCTTATAGTTGTCATGCTTGTTTAAAAACAATTAAGGACGAAGCCATCATGACAGGTAAGAAAGAGCCTTTCTCTTGTTATCACTACAAATTTTTTATTTTTATTTATATCTAACACACACACACACACACACATATATATATATATATATATATATATATATTACATAGGCGACGAAGCGTATCATGCGGATTGTTTCCGTTGTGTTCAGTGTAGCAAAAAAATTGATGATCTTGTGTTCACTCAAACCAGCAAGGTAATAATATCACAGAAGAAAATAAGTGGCCTCATAAAAAAAACTAACAACAAAAAGTAGGGTATTTATTGTACGAAATGTCATGAGACTAGGAAACAACAGCGGCTAAAAAGAAGAGATGAACGGAATAATAAAGTAGATAAACTACCAGCACCGCCAGTTCGACCTAATCCAGTCTTCCGAATTTCATCTACAACATCTATTGTAAATGCTTATACTGACGATAATTTAAGGGCACCGATACTAGGTAAAAATATATATGCGTATATATAAAATGATAATGCCATAAAACTTATCCGTTTAGACTAGAATCGAACGATATATCCGAATTAAACGATATGTTGATGGGTCAGCGTAACAGCGAAGAAACCATTCGTAATTCAGTAGATATTGTACCCCGACTTGATTTAGATCAATCTGATGATCCTAAAGTACGAGAATTAAAAAAAGAATTAAACGAGACAAAAGCTCGTTTATCTGAAGTAGAAGGCAAATTTGGTAAAATTAAGGCAAGTTTTCTCCCCCCTTTTTATGCAAGTTGACCCTTTTCTAATATATATAATATAATATAGACTATTAGTAGAAGAGCGTTAGATGAATTTCGTATGGTAAAAGATAGTTACGCATCTGAAGTGACTTCCAGAAGAGAAGCAGAAAATTTAACTATTCGACTCAAGAGCGAAATCACTTTTTATCAACAAGCTTCCATCTTTAGTGGACATGATTTTATTCATTATAGTAAAGAAGAAATCGAGGAATTAAATAAAGCACGTGCAGAACTAGAACAAGTATGTCATGCTTTACGATTAGAACGTAATGAATTAGTGAATGAATTAGAGCATCACTCTGATAATATCGAGAAATTGTTATCTAGCCAAAAGCCTCAAGATTTACATTGGGAGAGGTTGCAGCATGCGTACCAACAACAATTGGATTCAATGCAAAAGGATATGACCCTCGCTAAATCCAGTTACGCTAAACTCATTAAGGGTCGAGAAGACATTATTTCAGACATGATTTTATTGAATACCAAAAACGCTGAACTCACTCAATTAAATAACGATCTTTCCAGACGTGTAATGGAAAAGGAACAAGAGGCAAAAGCCGTCTTTGCTGGTATGAGTTTCTTGACCGCGCCAGAAGAAAAAGTAACGAGCAGTAGCAGTAGTACCAGCAGTAGTACAAACAAACACAGACGTAACTTGTCTACAGGATCTATTGGTATCACCCCCTCGAGTTCTATGCCCGACATAAAATCACAAACTGATCAACACCCTAAGATTGCACAACGTGATAGCTTTAACGGTTCCGCAGCCCCTAAACTGTTTAAATTTAGAAGAAATCGAAGCGGTTCTGGAAAGAAATCCAGTAACAAAATATCCGAAGAAAAAATGATCTCCATTCCTTATGAAAGTAAAAATCTTGAGCCGGTCTCAGAAACTTTTGTCAAGAAGGAACAAGAACCTACCAATATATCAACCAGAAAACATCATTTTGCACAAACAAAGTTTATTCGACCTGTAAAGTGTGAAGCATGTAGTGAAAAAATGTGGAGAGTGAGCGAATTAAAGTGTGCTGGTAAAGTGTGTATCATATTATTTATACACTGCATATTAATCTGGGGGGGTTTTTTTTTTTTTGATGATAGATTGTGGTATGGTATGTCATTCCAAATGCGTTTATAGTGCGCCTCAAGCGTGTATTCGAAAATCAACAGATGCTAATCGACCGGACGGGCTTATGTTTGGAAACGATTTAATCAAACAAATACAATATGAAAAGAGTAAAGTACCCTTAATTGTTGAAAAATGTATTGAATCAGTCGAAACCAGAGGCATGGATTACGAAGGTATCTACCGAAAGTCTGGTGGCGTAGGACAAATGCGACAAATTCAACAAGCGTTTGAAAAGGGTGAATTACCAAACCTGAACGACGAAGAGAAATGGAATGATATTTGTGCAGTAACAAGTGTATTAAAGCAGTATTTTCGTGAATTACCTAATCCTTTATTTACTTATGAACTTCACTCCAAGTTTATTGATTCCATGAGTAAATATATACATATTTACATGTATTTAGTGATATAGATAAATGTAACTCACATCTCTCTCTTTTTTTCTTCTTCTGTGTGTAGTGATTAGCAATAGTGCCGAACAGTTACAAGCAGTTACACAATTAATTCAAACATTGCCAATTGAAAACTTTAATACGTTAAAATACCTGATGGATCATTTATACCGAATTCAACAACGAAACAAGGAGAATTTAATGACATCTAAAAATATTGCAGTTATCTTTGGACCTACATTGTTACGAGATCAAGACGAGAACAGAGACCTGTTGGAAATGAATCATAAGTTTGGTATGATAGAGTATATTTTGAACCATATGGATACTTTGTTTGTGATTGAAACAATCAATGGCAAATCAAACGGTGGTGTTGATCACCGTAGAATGCACTTGCCTCCATTACAACCGGGTGAAGATTTGAGTTCCATTCTGGGAACTTATCAATTACGTGCAAATGAAGAAACTTCTTCTAATGCTGCTGTTCCCCCTAGGCAAAATGCTGGTTACATTTAAACGCATTTATGTATAATTTTCTTACATTCAATTAAATAACATTTATGCAGCCTATTTTTTGTTATTTTGCGGGCCGGACAGTTTTTTTTTGCAAGGCTTTTTTTTTAAGTTTTTTTTCCTTGTTTACTTTGTTCTTTATTCATCTCTTCATAATGTCGGCGTATGACCATGTTAAGAAGGGATCGCTAAAGTTTAAAGGAGGTGAAACAGCCTCTATAAAGTAAGAGAAAAATATGTTTAAATACGCTAGTTTATTGATTATATGTTTAGAAAGAAAAAAAAGTCGAAATCAAGTAAAGAAAAGTTGGAACGTGCTTTACGTGAAGAAAGCACTAATAAAGATCAACGTTACCAAGATGTTGAAAAGACAGAAGCCGAGCGTAAATTTGAAGAAATAAAACGTCAAAGAGTAAGTTATATATATATATTTATATAAATATGTATATACTCACTGTTATTATTATAGCAAATGGAAAGAGTGTCAAAGGCAGCGACTAAATCACATAAAGATCGAGTATCAGAGTTTAACAACAAGCTGGAAATGCTTAGTGAACATCATGATATTCCTAAGGTTGGACCAGGCTAACATTGTATATTTCTTTTACAAGTACAAAATAAAACCGCATTTTTTCTCTCTCTTCATCATTTTTTATTTAAAGGCAGAACGTTATGTCATTGTTGTCGACAACAAAAAAGCTTTTTTGGATATTACCCCAATCTGGCTTATTTTTGTTGACTCCTTTTTTTCTCTCTTTTGTTATTTTTTTTTATCTACTTTTTATATAAATGACTACACAAGAACCTCTTACGTTAGAACAAACGAGAACACCTCCACTATTACCTGGAACATTAAGGGTAAAAAAATACCTCGACATTTACGCTGATTACAAACTACTTAAACTTTTCATTTAGATTACAATACATGGCTGCTTTCTCAATATACCAGTGAAAAGACCTTATGTTACGATAACTCTAGGAGGTATACTCTAATTAAAAAAAATATATCCCTTTATTAATTAAAAAAAAAAGATCAATGTTACAAGACATCCATATCAGAATATGCTGAAGGAAAGTGGAATGAAGGGTTTGAACTCCGAGTGGCATATCACAATCAATTATTCGATACCATTCAACTTGACCTATACGATAGTTACACGTTTTTCTTGGACAAACATATCGGTCGATCAGAGATCAGAATAAAAAACTTGGAAGGTATGCCAGAGATTTTCACAAGCTATTACGAAGTGATGGAAAAAAAATTATCCCTTGGTGCTACTTCGCAAGTAAGTCGAAAAGCCTGCATGACATCAGGAGTAGGCGCTATTCAAGCACAGATTGCGTACCAGTATATTTTATTCGATACATCTCAACGTAGAGCCTCTGTTGACATGTCAAAAATGAATTGGTTAATTGATCAACAAAAACAAGTATTAGCAACCCAAGAATTGTCTGATAAAGAATTAATACAACAGTTTAACCAGCATTTAAAAAATCAACGTAATACAACCGATATTCGGTTTAGAAAGTTTGAACAGGATTATCCAGGTGATAGCAGTGATGACTCGAATCTATCAAATCAGGGTCAACCTTTAAAGTTGTCTCTGTCACGTGCCATGTCTGAAGAAACCACAAAGGTATTACCGACAACGACAACAAAGGAAACTATCAAGGAAACAACCTTTATCGATACACTTTCATCTTGGTTTAGTTTTCAACAGCAACCGATTGTTCATGAACCAATCGAAAGAAAAGAAACATTAGACTATCCCCTTTTGAATACAGATGATGACAGTTTAAAATCATTTCCTATTTTGGATACCATCGGATCATGGACTATGGCTAAAGAAACTAGTCAGGTATTACGTGCTATCGGAAAATTACTCGTTGCTTTCGTAAGTTCATTTAAAATCAACTTGTTTAATATTATAAACTTATACAAAAAAAAAAAAAAAAAAAAAGGGTCAAGGATTTGAATTATCCAATCTTCAAATTTTAGCTGGGTTTAACGTTGTCGAAAAATTTTATGGTGATTTACCAAGAGAGAGAACCTGGGACCTAGTACAAGATGTAGCAGAGATCGAGATGGCTTCTTATATGTGGAGATATGCTATGGCATCATACGGTTGGAAAGGGTTAAATTTTATAGGCAAAGGAAATGGTATATTTTCGGATGCTGTGCGAGCTCAATCAGATGCACTCTCTATTTGTGAACATTTGAATATACCCAAAGAAGATTTATTAGCGTACGAGTTTAGAACAGGTGCTGCGTTTAGACCGAGTTATTTCATTGCAAGAGATAGAAAATTAAATGCCATTGTGTTGAGTATTCGAGGTACTATGGTAATAAATATGCACTAACATATATATATTTATATATAAAAATTGTGACTAAATACTTGTGTATTATTAGAGTACATTCGATACCATGACAGATCTGGTATGTGAATATGAACCTTGGAAAGGCGGTCTTGTTCATAAAGGAATGAAGGTAAATCTTTTTTACTATAGGAAAAAAATTCGAGTTTTTGAAAATGTATTCTTTTAGTCTTCTGCTACTTGGTTCTTTCGTCATATCGCACCTAAATTAATTGCATATGTCAACAAACATTCCACAACTTCACTTTATATTGTCGGCCATAGTTTAGGCGCATCTACTGCGGCTATCTTAACCATCATGCTTCAAGATTACATCAACGAGTTTAGAGAAGGAAAAGATGGAGAGTTTAGCATTTATAGTATAGGATATGCTCCTGCTTGTGGTTTAAGTTTAGATTTAGCAAACAAGTACAAGGTAAACACTAAAGCAAAAACAATGGTAATCATTTTTACTTATTTTTTAATTTTTATGTGTAGGATCAAATTCAATCCATTGTATTTGCAGATGATTTTGTAAGTAAACTCAGTTACGGATCAATGATGGATGTAAAGGAATTGATTATTGCAGGCGCAGAAGCAGCAAATAAAATGGGTATTGGACAGCTATTTTGGATGGGTGAATTGGATAATAATAAAAAATGGAAGGAAGCATTTGAACGTGTTGCCGAGTGTCGTCGCAGGTGCTTAGAATCCATGTCCAATCCAAGAGTAAAGTATTATGATCAGTTGACCTCATATAATTATCTAACCTTTTTCTTTTTTAAAAAAAGCTTTATGTTGCAGGCACTGTATATCAATTTTGGCTCGTAAGTGACATTTTTTTTTTTCCATTTTTTTCATTTTTTTTTACTAACAATATATATAGGATCCTATTCCTAATAATGAATCACGTATTGTGATAGAACGCGCAACGCCCGAGAAAGTATCTACCGAGTTGATTATTCGCATGTCCATCTTACTAGATCATTTACCTACCAACTTTGACGTTGCGTTTAAACGTGCTTTAGAAACATTAGATGTAGGATCAGAAAGTGATATTCGATTAAACAATAAGCATGCTGGACCTGGAGAACAAGCTAAAGATAGCATATTTGAGTCTGCAGCTGAACTTGGATTAAAGGGAACAACTGAAAGACGCGGAGGTGAAGGAAATATGGTGAATGAGGAAAGATAAAAAAAAAACTGGTTTCCTTTTTTATGTATATTTTGACATTTATAAAATAAAATAAAACATACTTTAAATGTATGCCCATATTATGGCTTATAAAATAAAAGTATGGCGTATAAATACGAGCGTACGAAAAAAAGCTGTAGCATAATATATCTTCTTCTTCCTTTTAACAAGGAATTAATATCCAGGAAAAAGTATCTTTTTACATAGTATGTGCACTTCTTTTAAAAGCGAGCTTTTCTTGTTTCGGCGCACGGTCTTTTGTTGTTGTTTCTTGTTGCATGTTCTATTCGCACTGTCGATCGAAAAAAGTAAGTATGACGTTATTTTGTTTATTTATCATGTGTTCCAATTTATAGCAAGCCACACGCAAGTACATAAATAACGCCAGTTTTTAGTTGTTTTTCTTCTTCTTGTACTTTTTAAGTAGGCTACTCTGTATATATACGTACCATTTTCTTCTTTTTTATCAGCAAAAAATAAAATAAAATGGGTCGTAAGTTTAAAGAGTATGCTTTTAGTCGCTTCACTAAACAACAAATCGAGGAACTACAAGTATCGCAATATAAAATGAACGTTTCAAAACTAGACGCTGCTGAACCTCGTATCTCAGTTGACGAAAGCCCCGACAATATTGCTATCTCTTCCGACGAAGAAATGAATGATATCGACGACCAAGATACTTTTGACGTGAACGCTACGCGACTCGATAACTTTCTCGGTATTAGTTATATTTCTTCCTATGACGAAATTATGGATATTGACAATGCCGAAATTACGGATATTGATAATTACGAAAGTATGGACATTGATGAAGATGAACAATTATATAACAGTGCGGAATATAATACTGGAGGACTTGGATATAATAATTATTCAGCTTGCTGCAATGGTACTGCGACTCTCCAAGACCAGGATATATATTCCAGTGACGAATATAGTACTGATAGCGAAATCATACCGAGTAGAGGTCTGCGAAAGAGAATAAAAACTCTATCTAAAAAAGGTGACAAAAAGGCGATAACAGACCTATTGAAAAGAGATGGTCGAGACAGATATCGATACCAAATTAGACGAGAGGAAAGAGACCTACTAAAAAGAGATAATCGAAAGAGAATAAAAACACTATTGAAAAGAGGAAAACCAAGAGAGCCACTAGTATCCGTAAAACCAGAGTATACACTAAGTCCTTGTCAATTCAATACCATAAATAAAGGAATAGTGGTAAGTAAATGATAGATCTATTGTATTCTATTATTAATACTATATATTATCATTATTAATAGAACCTTTCTACAATAATTCGTGATAAAGTAAGTTAATTTTTGTGATATAATATTTTAGAGAAATTCTTGATGCACGGTTCCCGTCGGTAACTCTTAGAGCAACTACATCTTGTGAAATTTGATTCCACCCTTAAATTAAATAGCGGTAATGGTGGTATTAAATATGGGGACTGAAGAAGTTTTCTTATATGAATAAGTAATACATCACGCTTTTTTTTATCGACCGTGTAAATAGACTGCGCATCAAAAATTTCCAATATTTTTTAGCTTTTTTTTTTTTTTTTTTTTTTTACTAAATAGAACTATACAGCAAGGTAGAGTTTTACAATGTTGTATATGTAACGTTAATGTTAGCAAAAACGAACCGGATTGTCTCTCCAATTTAAGTCGATGCTGCTATAACAAAAAACCGTTATGCAAGGGATGCTTACAGTAAGAATATATTTTAATTTGGATATTCGAATTAATTCGTAATTATTATTTTTTTTTAAAAAAAACAAGGTTAATGGCGATAGCTGGAGATGAAACCAGCTTATTGGATATCTTGCGCTGGTTCAAAACTGGGACATCTCTTCTACATAGCCCACCGGCAGACGCTAGCGATAAAGAGCTTTCGGAATTTACGAAGAGGCGGGCGAAATGTATGAGGAATCGCGCCAAGTCGTTTGGAATTAAAGGTTTCGTCGATGTTGCAACACGGAAAGAATTATTTGATATTTGTAAAAATAATGACATGAAATGTGCAATTACTGGTCATCGGCTTTATTTTGATCGTTCTGATAACTCGTTCTTGCCGTTCTGGAAAGCCAGTTTCGATCATATTCATCCGTTAAATAATAATAAGCTTGATCCCACTAGTTGGTCTGCAAAGAACTGGCAACTCATGTCATCCTTAATTAACACTATAAAAGGACATATGTCTAACCAAGAAATTGCAAAGTGGTATGGCAATATCATACAAGCTAAATCAATCGAATTATAAGTAAAAAACGTTGTAATAAATAAAATATTATACATGATAATCTTTATAAATTTTATTCGTGTGATATATGTCCCCCTCTCTTTTTTTCTAAGCAGCCTTAGGCTCATTTCCTTCCTGCTCTTCAAACTGATCTTCTTGTGTGATTACTCTTAATACTGATTTTTTACTAGTTTCTTGTAATTCACCAGCAATGAGTAATTCATCCAAAATAAAATATGCCTATTTATACAGCTTCTATCAGCATTCAGCCTACAATGTCTCGTATTTCTCTTTTACCTTTTGAAAGTTGAAAATTAAATCAAGTTCACAAACCTATATGTTTATATGGTTATATGGTTACTTAATATTTCTGAAATATATTTAACAATGACTTACGTTCCCAAAATAACGATCGAGGATTTCTACATAACGGTGAATAATCTCGAGTGTGATGAGTTCGTTATCATCTTGGTTAATGCCTGCTACAAAAAAAAGACTTGCATATCTGCAAAAAAAAAAACTATGAATAAAAATCTCTATTGTTGCTGAAAATTGAATATGTACCTTCTGTATACAATTTTTTGGTCTGTTTTCAAGTAACGAAGTTAACAACTAGAAAATAATATATTGAAAGGTTTTATTTTACCTTTATATTCGAGGAAATTACACATCTTGACTCTTCTGGCCAATACTAGTTGAGTAGCATCTTTGACAATCTTTGCTTTTTCTTTAGGTGGAATAGTGACGAACCATTTTGTAAGACGAACTTTGCCTTGTCTACTGACGAGTAATAACCAATTAATCTAGAGAGAGAGAGAGAAAAAAAAAAATACATGTATTTAAAATCATCTTGCTTTTTATAGAAAAGAAAAACAGATGAGCTTACTGGCATCTTAATTATATTAAGAGTGAATAGAAAAGAAATATTTAATTTTTGCTTTCAAAAGTTATGAGGTTCACGAAAATGCACTCTACACGTGATGTAGCGGATTTTGTAAAAAGAATTATGTCAAAAAGTAAAAGGGATCAAAGAAGTAATATAAATTTCAAATTTTATTAATGTTAATACACTTTTTTTTAAAAAAACTAAACTAATAATATTTCTTTTTAGCCAATAATGACATGAGAAACAGATTCAGCAGTTTCAGTTACGGTAGAGACAGCTCTTTGGAACCAAGAGCGAGTAACAGGGACTTCAACCTTGGTAAAATAAACCTTGGTTTGATAGAAAGTTTCAAAACTTTCAGAGAAGATATCAAGAGCACTGAATTCAATATCGAATTCTTGTTGGACAGAGACCTCACTGTAACGGTTAATCATAACAGTCTTGGATCCGTATTCCTTGGCGGCAGCAAGAATCTTGGGGTTAGAAGAGACAACAGCAAGTTCGCTAGCGTTGTTCAAACCAAGAAGCATAGCAGTGTTGGAGACAACAGTGACTTCTTCACTAGTACCATTGTTGATAGTACAGGCAGCAAACATGTCAGCTGTGAACTGAGCATGCCAGCAGAGACAACCAGCACGAGCAAGATCCATCATAGTACGGATGGTGAAAGCATGAGAGATAGCAACAGCGTAAACACCGTCGAGTTGTTTGATCTTACGGATACTAGCAGAAGCATCTTCAAAGAGTTCGAGCTTAGACCAGGCACCACAGAGAGCAGTAATCTCAGCCTCCGTAAAGGCACCAACAATAGAGAACTCTACCAAGATTAATCTGAAAGCAATAAGGAGAATAGAGAAATCAGATTGAGAGTGCTTGGCCTTGAGACGTTGTTCAAGGTAAAGGTTGTACCAACGAATAATAAGTTGTTCAACATCAATATGGGCGAAGGTAGAGTTTTCCTTCAAGCTAACAATGCTGTACCAGGCTCTAGCGATAGAGGCACGGTAGTTGACAATAGAATCAACTAAGTCAAAGGCGAATACCTTGACACCCTTGAAAGAGCTAGGGATTTGAGCAGTTTCAACCCAAGTAATGGTCTTTCCTTGGAAACCACAAGAGATAGCAGTTTCGGTAGTAGACTCAATAGCGGCACAGGTCTTGAGCTTAGATTGTTCCTCAATAACAGTAATCTTTTCCTCGATCAATTCGACATCAGAGGTTTTGACGATTTGTTGAACAACAGAAACTTGTTCAGAAACAATAGTATAGATACTATCTAAAGATTCAATGGCTTGTTGTTGAGTGTTCTTGACAGTAACAGAGATATCAGATGATTCCTCAGAGATACTGTAATCGAATTCAAATGCTTGCTTGGACTCCTTGATAATAACCTTGGCTTCTTCAAGAGAGCATTCGATAACCTTTTGGACTTCCTCTTCATAAGAAGCATCACCGGCAACATAGGTAATAGATCTGAGTCTTCCGAAGAAGACATCATACCAACCGGCAAATCTGGCCTTGGTGTGATCAACAGTACATATTAAAGCCTTGCGGGTTTCAGTTTCAGCTTGTTCGATGGTCTCGTAAACAATTTCAGTCTTGGTTACTGGCTTCGAAGGCTTAACAACGATAACACTGACTTCGGCTTCAGTAGAAACAGTGGTTTCCTTGTAGACTTCAGACTTGGCCTTAGAGAGTTCAACGGCAGTAGTCTTCTTAAATTCAATCTTGGCAGCTTCAATATCGATCTTTTGAACAACCTTGGAGTCATCTTCAGAATATTCCTTGATGGTCTTCTTAATGTCCTTGACTTGAGACTTGATAGTCCATTGGAGCTCGTCGTAGAATGAGAGAGAACCAGAAACGGCACCAGTAGAAACAGTGCTGATATATTCTTGCTTGGATTCCTTGAGGACAACTTGGAGCTTAGCTTCTTCTTCAACAATAACGGCTTCAATATCTTCAGTACAATCACCGACTTCGATCATAGAGTTGATCTTTTCAATGAAACCAACAAACCAACCATTAGTACGTTCAGTAGTTTCTTCGAGCTTATCACAAGTCTTGGAACCTTCCACTGTGAATGGTTTAAAAGTTAGTATACTAGATATAAATATATAATCATGATGTGACTTACAAGTAAGTTGGTCCTTGGGAACAACAATTTCAGTTTGTTTTTTGTCTTCCTCCTTCTTAACAACTTGGACGATGTTCTTTTCTTCTTCCTTCTTAACAACCTCAATTACCTTATTGTCCTCCTCCTTGACAACTTCAGCTACCTTCTTGTCCTCCTCCTTGACAACCTCAACTACCTTCTTATCCTCCTCCTTAACAACCGCGACTACCTTCTTTTCTTCTTCCTTCTTGATTTCAACCTTGGCCTTGGAAAGTTCAACACAAGTGGTCTTCTCTAATTGGGTCTTGACAACTTCGACATCAATCTTTTCGACGACCTTGGTTTCATCTTCAGATGATTCCTTGATGGTCTTCTTGATATCATCAACTTGAGTCTTAACGGACCAGCCAAGTCTATCGTAGAACGAGATAGAACCAGATACATCACCAGTAACTTCAGAATCAACACATTCTTGCTTAGATTCCTTAAGAACAACTTCGAGCTTGGCTTCTTCTTCCTTGATAACAGCATCAATCTCTTCGGTATCCTTACCGACTTCGATCATACCATTGATCTTCTCAACGAAACCAACGAACCAACCATTAGTGCGTTCAGTGGTCTCTTCAAGCTTATCGCAAGTCTTAGCACCTTCCACTATAGAAATTATTTGTTAGTTTGCTATTTGAAAAAAAAAAAAAAAAAAAAAAAAATTAGTACAATCACTTACAGGTAAGTTCTTCCTTAGAAACAACGACAACTTCAGTGTGCTTCTTCTCTTCTTCAAAGATCTCAACCTTAGCCTTAACAAGTTCGACTTCGGTGGTCTTCTTGAATTCAGTCTTAACAACTTCGACATCAATCTTTTGGATAACCTTAGAATCGTCTTCAGAGGATTCCTTAATAGTCTTCTTGATCTCGTTCACTTGAGTATTAATAGACCATTGAAGTCTATCATAGAAAGAGATGGATCCAGAAATAGCATCAGCAGTAACAGTACTGACAAAGTCTTGCTTGGATTCCTTGAGGACGACTTGGAGCTTGGCCTCTTCTTCAACAATAACAGCATCGATCTCTTCAGTACACTTACCAACTTCGATCATACCATTGATCTTTTCAACGAAACCGATAAACCAACCATTAGTACGTTCAGTAGTTTCTTCGAGCTTATCGCAAGTCTTAGAACCTTCCACTATTTTTCAAACAGTTAATATATATATTATAAGCTAAATCTATATATATGTATTTTTTTTTTTTTAATACTTACAAGTGAGTTGATCCTTGGTAACAACAACGATCTCAGCTTGCTTCTTGTCTTCAACCTTAGTAACAGTGGTTTCCTTCTTGGTTTCAACTTCAGTTGCAATAGTGTCCTTCTTGTCTTCGACCTTGGTGACAATAGTCTCGACTTCGGCGACAACAGTTTCCTTCTTGCCTTCAGGCTTAGTGACAACAGTTTCCTTCTTGTCTTCAACCTTAACAACAACAGTTTCCTTCTTGTCTTCAGGCTTAGTGACAACAGTTTCCTTCTTGTCTTCAACCTTAACAACAACAGTTTCCTTCTTGTCTTCAGGCTTAGTGACAACAGTTTCCTTCTTGTCTTCAACCTTAACAACAACAGTTTCCTTCTTGTCTTCAGGCTTAGTGACAACAGTTTCCTTCTTGTCTTCAACCTTAACAACAACAGTTTCCTTCTTGTCTTCAGGCTTAGTGACAACAGTTTCCTTCTTGTCTTCAACCTTAACAACAACAGTTTCCTTCTTGTCTTCAGGCTTAGTGACAACAGTTTCCTTCTTGTCTTCGGGCTTGGCAATAATAGTTTCCTTCTTGTCTTCAACACTGGAAACAATGGTCTCCTTCTTGGCTTCTTCCTTCTTGATTTCAACCTTGGCCTTGGAAAGTTCAACACAAGTGGTCTTCTCTAATTGGGTCTTGACAACTTCGACATCAATCTTTTCGACGACCTTGGTTTCATCTTCAGATGATTCCTTGATGGTCTTCTTGATATCATCAACTTGAGTCTTAACGGACCAGCCAAGTCTATCGTAGAACGAGATAGAACCAGATACATCACCAGTAACTTCAGAATCAACACATTCTTGCTTAGATTCCTTAAGAACAACTTCGAGCTTGGCTTCTTCTTCCTTGATAACAGCATCAATCTCTTCGGTATCCTTACCGACTTCGATCATACCATTGATCTTCTCAACGAAACCAACGAACCAACCATTAGTGCGTTCAGTGGTCTCTTCAAGCTTATCGCAAGTCTTAGCACCTTCCACTATAGAAATTATTTGTTAGTTTGCTATTTGAAAAAAAAAAAAAAAAAAAAAAAAATTAGTACAATCACTTACAGGTAAGTTCTTCCTTAGAAACAACGACAACTTCAGTGTGCTTCTTCTCTTCTTCAAAGATCTCAACCTTAGCCTTAACAAGTTCGACTTCGGTGGTCTTCTTGAATTCAGTCTTAACAACTTCGACATCAATCTTTTGGATAACCTTAGAATCGTCTTCAGAGGATTCCTTAATAGTCTTCTTGATCTCGTTCACTTGAGTATTAATAGACCATTGAAGTCTATCATAGAAAGAGATGGATCCAGAAATAGCATCAGCAGTAACAGTACTGACAAAGTCTTGCTTGGATTCCTTGAGGACGACTTGGAGCTTGGCCTCTTCTTCAACAATAACAGCATCGATCTCTTCAGTACACTTACCAACTTCGATCATACCATTGATCTTTTCAACGAAACCGATAAACCAACCATTAGTACGTTCAGTAGTTTCTTCGAGCTTATCGCAAGTCTTAGAACCTTCCACTATTTTTCAAACAGTTAATATATATATTATAAGCTAAATCTATATATATGTATTTTTTTTTTTTTAATACTTACAAGTGAGTTGATCCTTGGTAACAACAACGATCTCAGCTTGCTTCTTGTCTTCAACCTTAGTAACAGTGGTTTCCTTCTTGGTTTCAACTTCAGTTGCAATAGTGTCCTTCTTGTCTTCGACCTTGGTGACAATAGTCTCGACTTCGGCGACAACAGTTTCCTTCTTGCCTTCAGGCTTAGTGACAACAGTTTCCTTCTTGTCTTCAACCTTAACAACAACAGTTTCCTTCTTGTCTTCAGGCTTAGTGACAACAGTTTCCTTCTTGTCTTCAACCTTAACAACAACAGTTTCCTTCTTGTCTTCAGGCTTAGTGACAACAGTTTCCTTCTTGTCTTCAACCTTAACAACAACAGTTTCCTTCTTGTCTTCAGGCTTAGTGACAACAGTTTCCTTCTTGTCTTCGGGCTTGGCAATAATAGTTTCCTTCTTGTCTTCAACACTGGAAACAATGGTCTCCTTCTTGGCTTCTTCCTTCTTGATTTCAACCTTGGCCTTGGAAAGTTCAACACAAGTGGTCTTCTCTAATTGGGTCTTGACAACTTCGACATCAATCTTTTCGACGACCTTGGTTTCATCTTCAGATGATTCCTTGATGGTCTTCTTGATATCATCAACTTGAGTCTTAACGGACCAGCCAAGTCTATCGTAGAACGAGATAGAACCAGATACATCACCAGTAACTTCAGAATCAACACATTCTTGCTTAGATTCCTTAAGAACAACTTCGAGCTTGGCTTCTTCTTCCTTGATAACAGCATCAATCTCTTCGGTATCCTTACCGACTTCGATCATACCATTGATCTTCTCAACGAAACCAACGAACCAACCATTAGTGCGTTCAGTGGTCTCTTCAAGCTTATCGCAAGTCTTAGCACCTTCCACTATAGAAATTATTTGTTAGTTTGCTATTTGAAAAAAAAAAAAAAAAAAAAAAAATTAGTACAATCACTTACAGGTAAGTTCTTCCTTAGAAACAACGACAACTTCAGTGTGCTTCTTCTCTTCTTCAAAGATCTCAACCTTAGCCTTAACAAGTTCGACTTCGGTGGTCTTCTTGAATTCAGTCTTAACAACTTCGACATCAATCTTTTGGATAACCTTAGAATCGTCTTCAGAGGATTCCTTAATAGTCTTCTTGATCTCGTTCACTTGAGTATTAATAGACCATTGAAGTCTATCATAGAAAGAGATGGATCCAGAAATAGCATCAGCAGTAACAGTACTGACAAAGTCTTGCTTGGATTCCTTGAGGACGACTTGGAGCTTGGCCTCTTCTTCAACAATAACAGCATCGATCTCTTCAGTACACTTACCAACTTCGATCATACCATTGATCTTTTCAACGAAACCGATAAACCAACCATTAGTACGTTCAGTAGTTTCTTCGAGCTTATCACAAGTCTTGGAACCTTCCACTATAACATAAAACAATATATTAGTTTCGAATAAAATCAAGATTTTTAAAGTACTTACAAGTGAGTTGATCCTTAGAAACAACAACGATTTCAGCTTCCTTCTTTTCGTCAACTTGAGAAACAATGGTTTCCTTCTTGGCTTCTTCCTTCTTGATTTCAATCTTGGCCTTGGAAAGTTCAACACAAGTGGTCTTCTCTAATTGGGTCTTGACAACTTCGACATCAATCTTTTCGACGACCTTGGTTTCATCTTCAGATGATTCCTTGATGGTCTTCTTGATATCATCAACTTGAGTCTTAACGGACCAGCCAAGTCTATCGTAGAACGAGATAGAACCAGATACATCACCAGTAACTTCAGAATCAACACATTCTTGCTTAGATTCCTTAAGAACAACTTCGAGCTTGGCTTCTTCTTCCTTGATAACAGCATCAATCTCTTCGGTATCCTTACCGACTTCGATCATACCATTGATCTTCTCAACGAAACCAACGAACCAACCATTAGTGCGTTCAGTGGTCTCTTCAAGCTTATCGCAAGTCTTAGCACCTTCCACTATAGAAATTATTTGTTAGTTTGCTATTTGAAAAAAAAAAAAAAAAAAAAAAAATTAGTACAATCACTTACAGGTAAGTTCTTCCTTAGAAACAACGACAACTTCAGTGTGCTTCTTCTCTTCTTCAAAGATCTCAACCTTAGCCTTAACAAGTTCGACTTCGGTGGTCTTCTTGAATTCAGTCTTAACAACTTCGACATCAATCTTTTGGATAACCTTAGAATCGTCTTCAGAGGATTCCTTAATAGTCTTCTTGATCTCGTTCACTTGAGTATTAATAGACCATTGAAGTCTATCATAGAAAGAGATGGATCCAGAAATAGCATCAGCAGTAACAGTACTGACAAAGTCTTGCTTGGATTCCTTGAGGACGACTTGGAGCTTGGCCTCTTCTTCAACAATAACAGCATCGATCTCTTCAGTACACTTACCAACTTCGATCATACCATTGATCTTTTCAACGAAACCGATAAACCAACCATTAGTACGTTCAGTAGTTTCTTCGAGCTTATCGCAAGTCTTAGAACCTTCCACTATTTTTCAAACAGTTAATATATATATTATAAGCTAAATCTATATATATGTATTTTTTTTTTTTTAATACTTACAAGTGAGTTGATCCTTGGTAACAACAACGATCTCAGCTTGCTTCTTGTCTTCAACCTTAGTAACAGTGGTTTCCTTCTTGGTTTCAACTTCAGTTGCAATAGTGTCCTTCTTGTCTTCGACCTTGGTGACAATAGTCTCGACTTCGGCGACAACAGTTTCCTTCTTGCCTTCAGGCTTAGTGACAACAGTTTCCTTCTTGTCTTCAACCTTAACAACAACAGTTTCCTTCTTGTCTTCAGGCTTAGTGACAACAGTTTCCTTCTTGTCTTCAACCTTAACAACAACAGTTTCCTTCTTGTCTTCAGGCTTAGTGACAACAGTTTCCTTCTTGTCTTCAACCTTAACAACAACAGTTTCCTTCTTGTCTTCAGGCTTAGTGACAACAGTTTCCTTCTTGTCTTCAACCTTAACAACAACAGTTTCCTTCTTGTCTTCAGGCTTAGTGACAACAGTTTCCTTTTTGTCTTCAACCTTAACAACAACAGTTTCCTTCTTGTCTTCAGGCTTAGTGACAACAGTTTCCTTCTTGTCTTCAACCTTAACAACAACAGTTTCCTTCTTGTCTTCAGGCTTAGTGACAACAGTTTCCTTCTTGTCTTCAACCTTAACAACAACAGTTTCCTTCTTGTCTTCAGGCTTAGTGACAACAGTTTCCTTCTTGTCTTCAACCTTAACAACAACAGTTTCCTTCTTGTCTTCAGGCTTAGTGACAACAGTTTCCTTCTTGTCTTCGGGCTTGGCAATAATAGTTTCCTTCTTGTCTTCAACACTGGAAACAATGGTCTCCTTCTTGGCTTCTTCCTTCTTGATTTCAACCTTGGCCTTGGAAAGTTCAACACAAGTGGTCTTCTCTAATTGGGTCTTGACAACTTCGACATCAATCTTTTCGACGACCTTGGTTTCATCTTCAGATGATTCCTTGATGGTCTTCTTGATATCATCAACTTGAGTCTTAACGGACCAGCCAAGTCTATCGTAGAACGAGATAGAACCAGATACATCACCAGTAACTTCAGAATCAACACATTCTTGCTTAGATTCCTTAAGAACAACTTCGAGCTTGGCTTCTTCTTCCTTGATAACAGCATCAATCTCTTCGGTATCCTTACCGACTTCGATCATACCATTGATCTTCTCAACGAAACCAACGAACCAACCATTAGTGCGTTCAGTGGTCTCTTCAAGCTTATCGCAAGTCTTAGCACCTTCCACTATAGAAATTATTTGTTAGTTTGCTATTTGAAAAAAAAAAAAAAAAAAAAAAAATTAGTACAATCACTTACAGGTAAGTTCTTCCTTAGAAACAACGACAACTTCAGTGTGCTTCTTCTCTTCTTCAAAGATCTCAACCTTAGCCTTAACAAGTTCGACTTCGGTGGTCTTCTTGAATTCAGTCTTAACAACTTCGACATCAATCTTTTGGATAACCTTAGAATCGTCTTCAGAGGATTCCTTAATAGTCTTCTTGATCTCGTTCACTTGAGTATTAATAGACCATTGAAGTCTATCATAGAAAGAGATGGATCCAGAAATAGCATCAGCAGTAACAGTACTGACAAAGTCTTGCTTGGATTCCTTGAGGACGACTTGGAGCTTGGCCTCTTCTTCAACAATAACAGCATCGATCTCTTCAGTACACTTACCAACTTCGATCATACCATTGATCTTTTCAACGAAACCGATAAACCAACCATTAGTACGTTCAGTAGTTTCTTCGAGCTTATCGCAAGTCTTAGAACCTTCCACTATTTTTCAAACAGTTAATATATATATTATAAGCTAAATCTATATATATGTATTTTTTTTTTTTTAATACTTACAAGTGAGTTGATCCTTGGTAACAACAACGATCTCAGCTTGCTTCTTGTCTTCAACCTTAGTAACAGTGGTTTCCTTCTTGGTTTCAACTTCAGTTGCAATAGTGTCCTTCTTGTCTTCGACCTTGGTGACAATAGTCTCGACTTCGGCGACAACAGTTTCCTTCTTGCCTTCAGGCTTAGTGACAACAGTTTCCTTCTTGTCTTCAACCTTAACAACAACAGTTTCCTTCTTGTCTTCAGGCTTAGTGACAACAGTTTCCTTCTTGTCTTCAACCTTAACAACAACAGTTTCCTTCTTGTCTTCAGGCTTAGTGACAACAGTTTCCTTCTTGTCTTCAACCTTAACAACAACAGTTTCCTTCTTGTCTTCAGGCTTAGTGACAACAGTTTCCTTCTTGTCTTCAACCTTAACAACAACAGTTTCCTTCTTGTCTTCAGGCTTAGTGACAACAGTTTCCTTCTTGTCTTCGGGCTTGGCAATAATAGTTTCCTTCTTGTCTTCAACACTGGAAACAATGGTCTCCTTCTTGGCTTCTTCCTTCTTGATTTCAACCTTGGCCTTGGAAAGTTCAACACAAGTGGTCTTCTCTAATTGGGTCTTGACAACTTCGACATCAATCTTTTCGACGACCTTGGTTTCATCTTCAGATGATTCCTTGATGGTCTTCTTGATATCATCAACTTGAGTCTTAACGGACCAGCCAAGTCTATCGTAGAACGAGATAGAACCAGATACATCACCAGTAACTTCAGAATCAACACATTCTTGCTTAGATTCCTTAAGAACAACTTCGAGCTTGGCTTCTTCTTCCTTGATAACAGCATCAATCTCTTCGGTATCCTTACCGACTTCGATCATACCATTGATCTTCTCAACGAAACCAACGAACCAACCATTAGTGCGTTCAGTGGTCTCTTCAAGCTTATCGCAAGTCTTAGCACCTTCCACTATAGAAATTATTTGTTAGTTTGCTATTTGAAAAAAAAAAAAAAAAAAAAAAAATTAGTACAATCACTTACAGGTAAGTTCTTCCTTAGAAACAACGACAACTTCAGTGTGCTTCTTCTCTTCTTCAAAGATCTCAACCTTAGCCTTAACAAGTTCGACTTCGGTGGTCTTCTTGAATTCAGTCTTAACAACTTCGACATCAATCTTTTGGATAACCTTAGAATCGTCTTCAGAGGATTCCTTAATAGTCTTCTTGATCTCGTTCACTTGAGTATTAATAGACCATTGAAGTCTATCATAGAAAGAGATGGATCCAGAAATAGCATCAGCAGTAACAGTACTGACAAAGTCTTGCTTGGATTCCTTGAGGACGACTTGGAGCTTGGCCTCTTCTTCAACAATAACAGCATCGATCTCTTCAGTACACTTACCAACTTCGATCATACCATTGATCTTTTCAACGAAACCGATAAACCAACCATTAGTACGTTCAGTAGTTTCTTCGAGCTTATCGCAAGTCTTAGAACCTTCCACTATTTTTCAAACAGTTAATATATATATTATAAGCTAAATCTATATATATGTATTTTTTTTTTTTTAATACTTACAAGTGAGTTGATCCTTGGTAACAACAACGATCTCAGCTTGCTTCTTGTCTTCAACCTTAGTAACAGTGGTTTCCTTCTTGGTTTCAACTTCAGTTGCAATAGTGTCCTTCTTGTCTTCGACCTTGGTGACAATAGTCTCGACTTCGGCGACAACAGTTTCCTTCTTGCCTTCAGGCTTAGTGACAACAGTTTCCTTCTTGTCTTCAACCTTAACAACAACAGTTTCCTTCTTGTCTTCAGGCTTAGTGACAACAGTTTCCTTCTTGTCTTCAACCTTAACAACAACAGTTTCCTTCTTGTCTTCAGGCTTAGTGACAACAGTTTCCTTCTTGTCTTCAACCTTAACAACAACAGTTTCCTTCTTGTCTTCAGGCTTAGTGACAACAGTTTCCTTCTTGTCTTCAACCTTAACAACAACAGTTTCCTTCTTGTCTTCAGGCTTAGTGACAACAGTTTCCTTCTTGTCTTCAACCTTAACAACAACAGTTTCCTTCTTGTCTTCAGGCTTAGTGACAACAGTTTCCTTCTTGTCTTCGGGCTTGGCAATAATAGTTTCCTTCTTGTCTTCAACACTGGAAACAATGGTCTCCTTCTTGGCTTCTTCCTTCTTGATTTCAACCTTGGCCTTGGAAAGTTCAACACAAGTGGTCTTCTCTAATTGGGTCTTGACAACTTCGACATCAATCTTTTCGACGACCTTGGTTTCATCTTCAGATGATTCCTTGATGGTCTTCTTGATATCATCAACTTGAGTCTTAACGGACCAGCCAAGTCTATCGTAGAACGAGATAGAACCAGATACATCACCAGTAACTTCAGAATCAACACATTCTTGCTTAGATTCCTTAAGAACAACTTCGAGCTTGGCTTCTTCTTCCTTGATAACAGCATCAATCTCTTCGGTATCCTTACCGACTTCGATCATACCATTGATCTTCTCAACGAAACCAACGAACCAACCATTAGTGCGTTCAGTGGTCTCTTCAAGCTTATCGCAAGTCTTAGCACCTTCCACTATAGAAATTATTTGTTAGTTTGCTATTTGAAAAAAAAAAAAAAAAAAAAAAAATTAGTACAATCACTTACAGGTAAGTTCTTCCTTAGAAACAACGACAACTTCAGTGTGCTTCTTCTCTTCTTCAAAGATCTCAACCTTAGCCTTAACAAGTTCGACTTCGGTGGTCTTCTTGAATTCAGTCTTAACAACTTCGACATCAATCTTTTGGATAACCTTAGAATCGTCTTCAGAGGATTCCTTAATAGTCTTCTTGATCTCGTTCACTTGAGTATTAATAGACCATTGAAGTCTATCATAGAAAGAGATGGATCCAGAAATAGCATCAGCAGTAACAGTACTGACAAAGTCTTGCTTGGATTCCTTGAGGACGACTTGGAGCTTGGCCTCTTCTTCAACAATAACAGCATCGATCTCTTCAGTACACTTACCAACTTCGATCATACCATTGATCTTTTCAACGAAACCGATAAACCAACCATTAGTACGTTCAGTAGTTTCTTCGAGCTTATCGCAAGTCTTAGAACCTTCCACTATTTTTCAAACAGTTAATATATATATTATAAGCTAAATCTATATATATGTATTTTTTTTTTTTTAATACTTACAAGTGAGTTGATCCTTGGTAACAACAACGATCTCAGCTTGCTTCTTGTCTTCAACCTTAGTAACAGTGGTTTCCTTCTTGGTTTCAACTTCAGTTGCAATAGTGTCCTTCTTGTCTTCGACCTTGGTGACAATAGTCTCGACTTCGGCGACAACAGTTTCCTTCTTGCCTTCAGGCTTAGTGACAACAGTTTCCTTCTTGTCTTCAACCTTAACAACAACAGTTTCCTTCTTGTCTTCAGGCTTAGTGACAACAGTTTCCTTCTTGTCTTCAACCTTAACAACAACAGTTTCCTTCTTGTCTTCAGGCTTAGTGACAACAGTTTCCTTCTTGTCTTCAACCTTAACAACAACAGTTTCCTTCTTGTCTTCAGGCTTAGTGACAACAGTTTCCTTCTTGTCTTCAACCTTAACAACAACAGTTTCCTTCTTGTCTTCAGGCTTAGTGACAACAGTTTCCTTCTTGTCTTCGGGCTTGGCAATAATAGTTTCCTTCTTGTCTTCAACACTGGAAACAATGGTCTCCTTCTTGGCTTCTTCCTTCTTGATTTCAACCTTGGCCTTGGAAAGTTCAACACAAGTGGTCTTCTCTAATTGGGTCTTGACAACTTCGACATCAATCTTTTCGACGACCTTGGTTTCATCTTCAGATGATTCCTTGATGGTCTTCTTGATATCATCAACTTGAGTCTTAACGGACCAGCCAAGTCTATCGTAGAACGAGATAGAACCAGATACATCACCAGTAACTTCAGAATCAACACATTCTTGCTTAGATTCCTTAAGAACAACTTCGAGCTTGGCTTCTTCTTCCTTGATAACAGCATCAATCTCTTCGGTATCCTTACCGACTTCGATCATACCATTGATCTTCTCAACGAAACCAACGAACCAACCATTAGTGCGTTCAGTGGTCTCTTCAAGCTTATCGCAAGTCTTAGCACCTTCCACTATAGAAATTATTTGTTAGTTTGCTATTTGAAAAAAAAAAAAAAAAAAAAAAAATTAGTACAATCACTTACAGGTAAGTTCTTCCTTAGAAACAACGACAACTTCAGTGTGCTTCTTCTCTTCTTCAAAGATCTCAACCTTAGCCTTAACAAGTTCGACTTCGGTGGTCTTCTTGAATTCAGTCTTAACAACTTCGACATCAATCTTTTGGATAACCTTAGAATCGTCTTCAGAGGATTCCTTAATAGTCTTCTTGATCTCGTTCACTTGAGTATTAATAGACCATTGAAGTCTATCATAGAAAGAGATGGATCCAGAAATAGCATCAGCAGTAACAGTACTGACAAAGTCTTGCTTGGATTCCTTGAGGACGACTTGGAGCTTGGCCTCTTCTTCAACAATAACAGCATCGATCTCTTCAGTACACTTACCAACTTCGATCATACCATTGATCTTTTCAACGAAACCGATAAACCAACCATTAGTACGTTCAGTAGTTTCTTCGAGCTTATCGCAAGTCTTAGAACCTTCCACTATTTTTCAAACAGTTAATATATATATTATAAGCTAAATCTATATATATGTATTTTTTTTTTTTTTAATACTTACAAGTGAGTTGATCCTTGGTAACAACAACGATCTCAGCTTGCTTCTTGTCTTCAACCTTAGTAACAGTGGTTTCCTTCTTGGTTTCAACTTCAGTTGCAATAGTGTCCTTCTTGTCTTCGACCTTGGTGACAATATCACCCGCAATAATACCGGCAACATCGGTACCAGTATTCGTATCGGCAACAATTATACCACCAGAGATAATTCCAGGCTCCTTGTTAATAATAGCAAGTTCCGTAGCAACGTCTTTCTTTACATCGTTGACTTCGGTTACGGATTCAAACTTTTCATTGATTGCACCTACAGTGACCTTACCGGTATCTTCAGAAGTAAAATCGACAATTGTCTCGGCTTCTTTCTCATCAGCAATGATAGTTTCAGAATCCTTCTTGACGACATCAACCTTGGTAATAGTGTCTTCCTCGGTAATAACGCCGACAGTAACCTTTTCGGTATCCTTAGTAATCACGTCACATTCGGTATCCTTCTTGTCAGAAACAACACCAGAAATAACACCGGCAATGATACCGCCAGCGATAACGCCGCCGACAATAGCACCGTTCTTCTTGGAATCAGTTTTAGTGGCCGTCTTATCATCAGTAATAACACCAATGGTAACCTTCTCGGATTCTTCAGTAATAACATCAACCTTAGAACAAGCATCCTTCTCTTCGGTAACAATACCAACAGTGATCTTTTCAGAATCCTTGGTGACAACATCGACATCAATGATAGTTTCCTTATCTTCAATAATAGAGCCAGCAATAATACCGCCGGCAACAACACCACCAGAAATAACAGAATCAATTTCAGTGATAGTTTCCTTTTGACCAGAGATGACACCTACAGTAATATTTTCAGTCTCGTCAATTTCAGTTACAGTCTTCTTATCGTCAGCGATAACGCCTACAATAACGGACTCAGAATCCTTGGTAATGACTTCAACCTTGGATTCAGTATCCTTCTCGGTAGTGATAACACCAACAGTGACCTTTTCAGTCCCCTCAACTTCAGTGTCAACCTTTTCATATGTATCTTTCTTATCGACAGAAACGACTTCAGAATCCTTGGTAGTGATATCAACCTTGGTTTCAGTTTCCTTCTCGCCAACAATAAGAGTTTCGGTTTCCTTCTCATCAACAATGATAGTTTCAGAATCCTTCTTGACGACATCAACCTTGGCAATAGTGTCTTCCTCGGTAATAACGCCGACAGTAGCCTTCTCGGTACCATTCTTGTCAGAAACCACACCAGTAATAATACCTCCGGCAACAATTCCACCGATAACAGTATCGGGAACAGCTGAAGCTTGGTCCTTAGCTGTATCAATTTTACCAGCAGTTACAGATCCCTTATCATTAACAATTGTTTCAAGAGTTGTGGTCTCACCCTTGGTAATGGCACCAACAGTGATAGAACTAGAGCCAGTATTAATTTCGTCAATGTTAGAAATTGTCTTCTTGTCATCAGCAATAATATCAATCTTAACAGATTGAGAGTCTTTGTTAATTACATCGACCTTCGATAATTTGGAAGCCTCATCGGCTATAACAATAGTGGCTGAAGTTTTGCTATCATCAGTAACGACACCAGACGCTACGGATACGGAGTTATCGTTGAGAATTTCTGTCTTGGAACCCTCAACTTCGACAACAGAAGATTTGCCTTCCTCGTTAACAACAACAATTGTGGAAGAAGTTGTAGTAGTAGTAACCTTTTCTAACATTTGATCAATATTCTTGACAATATCAGTTTGGCCATCAACACCGAAAATAGAATCGCAGATTTTGAGTGTGGTATCCTTATCAGTAGATTCGACAACAGAACATCTGACTCTCTCGATATTAGTCAAAAGGTAACTCTTCATACCAATATAATAAGTGATCAAGTAACGACGTTCTGACCAACTAAGATAGGTAAGACTAGAAGATAATACACTAATCAAAGCAGCTGATTCATCGATTCTAGAAATGACATCGAGTTCAGCAGCATCAATTATGGTAAGAGTGTCCTTTTTATAATCAGTAGCTGTTTCGTTATTAATTGACCAAGAAATATCCTTGAGAACATTGGCGAACCAAGTAGAAATATAAGTTTTAGATTCAGTTAAAGTAGAAACAATTTCAATCTTGGAAGATTGAACATCCTCTTCATCAACACTTTCCATATCTTGTTCCTTCTTGATTTCATCTTCAGAAATAACATCATACTTGTGAATAACGTCCTTACAATCGTGAATATTAACAGACAATTTGTTCTCGACTTCGTTAGTTAACTTCTTCCAGTTTTCAACAGACACAACGGTAGTGGACTTTTCAATGTTAGATACAAAATGATCTAATTCGGTAGTAGATTTTTCCATGACGGTAACTAAAGATTTCTCAAACTCCTTCTTGGAAGACTCAGTGAGTGTAGACTCAGTCAAAGTAGTTGAGGCAGTTTCGTTTAATTTCTTTAATTCAGCTTGGACTTCTTGATGAGAGTCCTTAATTAACTTTTGGATCTCTTCAGGTTTGGCACCATTCTTAGAAGCTTCAGAAATACGAATATAAAGAGTTCTGAGCCAGTAACGGATGGTGATTTGGATAGTATCAACAGTAACAAGAACGTTATCAACTTCGTGCTCGGGTTTCTTTTGAACTACAACTTGACCAGATGATTCCTTGTCAGAAGTAGATTCCTTCTCAGTCGTGGAGATAATAGTTTCAAACTTCTTGTCTAAAGCACCACAAGTCTTGGATACAATGTCGGAAACGTTGATTTTATCAACGGAAACAATATCATCAGACTTTAAGTTATTGAGATAAGTAGTACACTTGTCAAAAACTTCGGTTTCAAGAGTGTCCTCGGTCTCTTCAATAGATTGCTCGAGAAGGCGACATTCTTTCTTACTAACGGAAGAGCCATAAACGCTAATATATTGTGCAAAACGACTATACAATATTTGACGATATTGCTCAATAACTTCAAGGTATTCCTTTTGAGTACGACAAGTGGAAAGACGACGCATAAAGATAATTTTCCACCAGCTGATAATCAAACGAGACTCACGGTAGATAATGTAAGAACTCTTGGTAGTCTTACGGGCAAGAGATAAATCAGATTTCTTAACAGAAGCGACTTCCTGGGTGCTTTCAATTTTGGCACCGTTTTCAATAGCCTTAGTAATACTAGTAACAGTAGATACCTTAGCACCGGTAGTTGTGGTAGAGGTCTTTCCGAAGACAGGAACGGAGAATTTCCATTGAATAGATTTTACGGTGCTAGAGATGTGGGAAGAACCGAGTAAAACAACGGCACCATCCTTCAATTCAGAAGAACCAAGAACGTATAAGTCGTGACTATCGAGTTCAATACAGCCGTCATAAGTTAAGATCCATTTTTGGCTACTAACGCCAGCTTCAGCTGAATGAACAACCTTAGAAGAAACAGAAATAGAACCTAATTATTTAAAAAATGTTAGTTGGAAAATATAAAACTTGATAATAATGTGCTTTTAATTTACCTTGAATATCAATGACAAATTTACTACCATAGTTGATTAAAAGACCATCATTATATGTCCATAATTGATTCTTGAAAGACTTGAAGTCCAACTTCTTCAAAACGAGCTCAGAGTTCTTATCTTGAACGGAGAGAACCAAATCATCAGCAGAGTTGCCAGCCTTGACAAAGAACCAGGTAGAAACAGGGAAGATTCCTCTTCTGGTGGTTGTGCTGGTTAAAATACTCCAGTCAGACTTTTGCTTATAGATCCAAGAGTAAGCAGAAGAAATAGCTAAAATAGATTTCTTTTCGTACTCGGCATCAGAAATAACAGGAATATGAAGTTCCAATCCTTGAGTTTCCTTAGAGGAGCAGTCAGAGGTTACACCCAGCTTATAGGATCCAGAAGAAATTATAATGAAGCGAATGTAATAGATGATCTTGGAAATACGAACAGAGATTGATCCATTAGTAGAAATATAGAATTTTTGGTTAAGAGTGCTATGAGAGTTTGATAAAACCCAACGATGAGCTATTAAAAATGTCAATATCGTTTATATTGTTAATATTTACACTTTTTCAAATAACTTACTAGTACTCAAAACAAGACGGAGCATGTATCTGTAATTAATCAAATAACCATCGACATAAGTCCACAAGAATCTTCTGTAATCGATATCAGTAGAGAATTGGTAAAGACCAACTTGGCTTTGAGCAGTTTCGCCAGAACCAAGGAAGTACTTTTCAACACCGAAGCGAATGAAGAACCAACCTTCAGTTCCAGGCCATTGGTTTTGAGAAGTCACCTTATGACAATAGGTTTCCTTGAGCCACTTGTATGAAATAATAGCAGAAGCGGAACTAGTAACCTTTTCGACCTTTCCGGACTCAATGATCTTAACACCAGACTCACCTTGACTGATAGGAATCAAAGCAGGAACCAAAATTTCCCAATGTTGTTCAGGACGAGCTTCCTTCTTGACAAGAGATTTGGCTTCTTGAACATAGACATCGATTGTTGTGTGAGTGTCAGAGCGTTGAGTTTCTTTAAGAGACAAAACGAGAGAACGCTTAGACTTGAGATGGAGTGATCTGTCCGAGTCGAAATCCCAAACTTGATCATCAGTACCTTCAGACTTCGAGTTACGGCAAGAAAGATGAGCACGTTCACCAGCAGCAAGAACATCAGTAGCAGCATCCAAAACTAATGTACGGCCCTTAAGATTGACCAAGAAACCATTTTGACAGGACCAGAGTTGACTAGCGTAATCGGTAGACTTCATCTTGGTCAAAACAACAAAACTGTTCTCTTGAACATCACCAAGGATATCCAATACATAACCATGCAAGGAACTCTTAATAAAGAAATAACCGGTAGGAAGACCATTGAGGTGAGTCTTATAACGAACAATCTTTTCAAAACCAGTAGGAATATAGTTCTCATCCAATTGGAAAGAGTCCTTACGATGTAAGCGGTTAGACTTTGAAGAGCTAGACTTCTTCAAAACGGCAGTTTCGACAGTAGCTTCAGACTTAACAACAGTTTCAACAGAAGCATCAGTTTCAGACTTTACATGAGTAGAGGCAACAGCTTGGGGTTTAGCAGGAGTCTCGATAGTAGCAGCAAGGTCGGTTTTAACAGAAGTATCGACAGTTGTAATAGTAGCAACATGAGTCTTCTCTTCATTTTCAGGCTTACTAGTGACAACATCTACAGAAGCGGCAGCACCAGCGGCACCAGCAGCAACAGATACAATGGCACCGGCAGTAATAATAGCAACACCAGCTGCTTCGTTGGAGGTAGAAGTAGATGATGAAGGTGTTTGAATAGGTGTCTCGATCTCGAGTTCCTCTCCAGCTTCAACAACGGCTTCGGCTTCGGCTTCAGCCTCAGCTTCAGCTTCAGCTTCGGCCTCTTCCTCTTCATCCAACTCCTCGTCTTCTTCCTTAATGGCAATATTTTCTTCTTCGCACTTTTCAATGACTAAATCGCCTTCAGTAACAGCCTCAGTAGCACCACCAACACGTTTGGTAAAGACAGGCTTGGAGAAAGACCAGCGTAACCATTGTTCAGACTTAAGAGAAGAAACTTGTTTCTCACCTACATTAGTGTGAATAATTTTAATTTTATTAATACCTACCATGGCACCTTCCAAAGACGCCTCACTAGAGCTTGCAACACCAATAGCCAATCTTTGATTACATCTCAAATGAATTTCACCATCAGCACCGAGGTCCCAGAATTGACCTTCATTGGATGCTTTTTCGTTGAGATAGACTTGGGCTTGAGCATCTTCAACTGTAATGTCTTCAGAAGCTTGAGCATCAAGAACCAAACCAGTCTCCTCATTGTACAAGAAACCATTCTTGTAAGTCCAGAGCTGCCACTTGTAGGCCTTAAAGTTTAATGTACGAATAACAACTCTATACTTGGAACTAGATTCATCCTTTTCAACGGTTAAAGCCAAGTTCTTATCGCCTTGAGTACAGCGAATAAAGAAGCCGCCTTCAGGGAATATACCCCAACGACGAGTGATAACAGTCTTGGTGGTACGTTCATAACGCTGAGAGCTAGACTCTTCAATAGAACAAGAACTTCCGACCTTTTCCAAAACAAGGCTATCCTTGTTAGCTTGTTGAGCAGCATAAGTAGTATGAGCACACTTTCCAAAGACAGGGTATGCAAAAGACCATTGTTGATAATCAAGAGTTAAATCACCACGCTTAACAAGTTTCAAATCAGCACCATCCTTAGCATGAGTACCAATAGAACTGAGAACTAAGTCACTAGTAGCTTGAGGGTGAAGATGACCATTAACAGAAAGACCCCACATTTGGTTCTTACGACTAGAACGTAAAAATTTGGGACTCCATTGAATCATATTTGCGTTAGAAACAAGCTTTCCACCAGCAACATCAATAACATAATCAGTATCGAAGTTGACTAAACATCCATCACTACGGTATCTCCATAATTGACGCTTGTAAGTCTTGAAATCCAATTTAGCCAAAATCAATTTAGCACCCTTCTTCTTATCTGTGACAGTAATAATGAGGTTTTCATCGCACTTGGAGCGAATGAACATCCAACCCTTAGGGAAAACACCGTATAAGTGAGTAACCATCTTATGTTCCACTTCAGCACCTTTTTTTTAAAAAATAAAATAAATTAGTATCTGGCGTAAAATCCCTTCTTTTTTTTTTTCTTAAAAAAATACTCACTCTTCTTATAAGTCCAAATAGATAAAACAATTCTCTGGAAGCTGATAAGATATGAAATCTCTCTCTTTTCCTTTTCAGAGTAACGAAGCTCATATCTACCATAAAGAACTCTCCAAGAATAATAACTAGTAGTTGTGGTTTGAATAGTCCAGACACCGTTAACTTGAACAAGACCAAGACCGAATTGTTCATCCTTCTTAGACATGATAGAACCATCGACTCTCATAGTCCAAGATTGACAAATGTCACCAGCAACTTCAGAGCTTAAAACAAGTCTAGCTCCTTGGGTAAATTTATCTACAAATTCGTGACACGTATTTAATTAATAAGTTACACGATTAAAAAAAAAACTTTAAAACCTTACCTTGAGCACGCATAACTAAACCTGTAGCACAGTGCACGAGATACCCATTTTTATAAGTCCATTTGAATAAACTACTATGATCAATTTCGAGTTTCCTCATAACAAGTACTGAACCAGATTCAGAATTTTCAGGGGCCAATGCAGTTCCATCAGGACCACCAATATAAAATTCACCTTGAGGCCATTGGGCAACAGGGTGTCTATTAATATGCTTAACGGTTGTAGTGGCGGTAGTAGTAGTGCTACGCCATTCTCTGAGAATAGAATTAGACCAGTGAGAAAGAATTTGTACACCGGAGCGGTAGCCAAATTTAGGAATTAAGAAACCCCAACGTAATTCCTCAGAATACTTGTGGTTACAAAGAGTAAGTCTATACTTGTTTTTATCTTGGGTTTCAACAGAGAGCGCAAGCTTAGAGTCAGAAGAACCGTAAATGAGATATCCGTCAACAGTCATATACCACTTTTGACTGACATTGTTACTTTGAACCAAGTCAGCTCCAGCGGCAAAGGCTAAAAAAGGGAGCAATGCAAATTAGATTAGAGATATAAATAAATAAATATGTAATACTTACAGCTAACATCGATAGATAAATCAGTGGCGTAATTTACTAATTTACCAGAAGAGTAGCTCCAAAGTTGGTGTTCCCAACGTTTATGGTCGAGAGACTTCAACTCAATAGATTTCTCATGAGCAGTTAAGAGTAAAGGAGACTCGTTAGTGGAACCATAAACGTAAGAGCGAATAAAGAACCAGCCGCTAGGGTAAGCAGCATATCTGAAAGTGTTGATCTTAGTGACAGTAGCTAATTTAGAGAAAAAATTGTTAGCTTAAGAAAATACACATGTTAATTTGTCCTCTTACTTGTCTTTTTCTTGAAAACAGGCAACACAAAGTTCCAACATTGTTCCTTGTGACCAGCAGAACGTCTTTCGGACAAGTATAAGGAAGAACGAACAGTTTCACTTTCCTTGATAGTCAATACGAGGCCCTTGTTGCTTTGAGGGAAAATGATACCTTCAGGGGATAAAGCCCACTGTTGGTTTTGATTTTCATGGCTCTTTTGTTTATATTGACAAATACCAGCTCCACTCTTAATAGAACCTATTTATAAAAATATTGTAAGACAAAAAAAAACAATTGCCATAAAAAGTTGTATTTCAACTTACCACCACGAATATCGAGAACCATGCCAGAAGCCTTGTTAATAACATATCCATCAGTATATTTCCAAAGTTGACGAGAGTAGTTTCCAGTATCCAACTTGGTAGCAGCGACCTCAGCAGCAATAACACCAGTTTCAAGGACGGTAAGAACGAGACCGCGAGCTTGAGACTTGACAAAGAACCAACCGTTGGGGAAAATACCTCTTTGTTCGGTCTTTACGGTTTCACTCTTCTTGAAGACGGGTAAAACGACAGTGAACTTTTGATGTTGATGACCCTTGCTTCTCTTTTGTAGATGAAGATGAGCACCTTCACGGCTTCCAAACCAGCTTTCCTTGAAACCAATAACGTAAGTCTTATCAGACTTTAAAGTAAGCTCACCTTCGGGGGAGAGAATCCAAGCTTGAGTGTTATCGTTGGAAGCGGTTGTAGCCACTTGAACGATATCCGCACCATCCCTAACTGAGTTATTTTCAATGCCGAGGACTAAGCCTGAGAATTTATTGACAACACGGTGAGAAGAAACATCATAGGTCCAGAGTTGACTATCATAGGCTCTCTTTCGAAGAGCATCGATAGTAAGTTGAGTACCAGTATGAGAGTTTGCGGATTCAAGACTGATGTAAAGACCGGAGGCATCAGACTTTAAGAAGAATGTAGAATCAGGGAATGATCCAGTAGGGACAGTATTACATTCAGAATGGTCGATACTAGTAAAAGAACCAGTGGTAGAACGGATAGAACGGGAATCTAAAAAAAAAAAGACGTTAGCGCAAAACCCTACAACACTAAAAAAAAATAAGCTTTACCATCTTCCTTGATTTGGGAGACAGCGGGGACTTGGACAGCAGGGGAAAGACTCTTTAAAGTACTAGAGCTAGCGCTCTTTTGGGCTTCAATTGATCTTTCCTTGACGATAGGAAGAACAAAGTCCCAACGTTGTTCCTTGCGATCAAGATGGCGCTTATCAACAAGTTGAAGGTGAACATGAAGACCTTCACGACGAGCGAAGAAAGACTCCTTAATACCAAGAACAAGAGTAGGCTTGTTAACCAAGAATACATGGCCATAAGGAGAGAGACCGAAGTTTTGGTAGTTTGTGTCCTCCTTGACATTAGTTGATTGAACTTGTTGTACAATTTCAACGCCTGCCTTTGGTGAACCTGTGCAGCAATGCAAAAATAAACGGAGTTAGTATCGACCAATTAAAAAAGTGTTTTCAAATTTAAAATCCCGTTATTTCGGATTTGCTCCCGTCATTTGTAGCACTTTCTATAATAAAAAAACTTACCCTTTGCGACATCCATCACTTGGCCAGACTTTTTATTGACAAGATAGCCTTTAGGATCGTGACGCCAAAGTTGAGCGTTATAATCCTTGGTACGCAAAGTTGCAAGTACAATAGGACTACCGGTTTCTTGGGATTCATTATCAACCATTAAAACATAACCATTATTGTTGTTTTTAATGAAGAACCATCCTTCAGGGAATTTTTCACTTTTTTCAAACATTTGAAAAGGGGTAAAAAAAAAAAAGTATATAGAGGGGTATAGAAATAGAGAAGTGTAGCTTTTTTTTTAGTTTAGTAGTATAAATAAATTGTTATGTATTTAAATTCTCTTATTAAATAGAACGTTTCGTTCTTTTTTAAAGGGGAAAAAAAAGTAAAGTAGATAAAGAAGAAGAAAAGAAGTTTTGTTTATTCCAGTATAAATTAAGTTATCTGTTACTATTCTTGCCCGTGAGGTTGCCTTGTAGATGACTATACCGAATATATAAATTGTAGTACAAATATTTGATTCGATCTTTTCGCCACTAAGTTTCGTGCTTCCTTCTGTGCCACTTGAAACTTTTTTTTTTTTCGACTTTTCGATACATGTAGTTGGGAATGGCTAATGCTTTGCTATTAAGATTAAAAGTAAACGTAACACACTGCAATTTTATTCGATTTGAATGTTGGCTTAGATAGATTTACTTATCCCCCTTTTAACGCTGCAAACCCTATATTACATTTTCTTGACTTTATCATACCGTTTCTTTTCAAAAAAAATTTAGGAGATGGGGCAAAATTGATAAAAGCTGGGCTCTTCTTTTTGAAAGGAGATGCTCCATTTATGTTGTGTGTGTGTGTACAACCAAGATGCTCACCGATTATTTCCATTATTTGGAGTCTGGCCGGAATATGACTCGACATTTAAAGCTTTGAGTACCCAGAACTTGTATTTTTTAGGCAATCTAAATTACACACACGTCTTTTTGTGCGTTCTTTTTACCTGTTAAGCTTTTTTTTTGTGTATCTCTTTTAAAACTGCTATTGTATTATTACTTTGAAAACGCTTTATATATTGTTGATTTGGTTAAAAACTATTGAAACTATATAAATTATTACACAACATATTATACAGGAGTGTAAAATAAAAAAAACGACAGATAAATAAATAAATGTCTAGACAAACAACAGTTTTTCCTTCTTTTTTTTAAAAAAAACGCGCGTACTGATCCGCTTTGTTTGTGTCTTGCATATTTTTATTTTATTTTTCGCGGTAAACACAAGAAAAAATGCCTTTTCTTGTTCATGCGATTAAATAGTAGTAAGTAGTATATTTAGGAAATTAAAATTTTATTTACGAGTATTAAGTTAAACATGAGATTTTAGATAATAAACTTTTACTCGTGAAAAAAAAAGAAGCTAGTTAGATAGCTCGGACGCTCTAGTGCTACCAAAGGCGAGCCTTTTTTTTTTTTCTTGTGTGTAGATGTACAAGAAAATTCTATTTTTGGCTTTGCCGAACGCTGTAAAAAAACAACTTGCGATATTCGTCATTAAAAAAAAGATATGCTATGAGATTTAAAAGTACCAGACATATTAATTTGAGCAAGGGTTCTAAATTATCTCCTGATACTATAAAAAAGATACCTGGACTAAACTTTAATAGCTATGCAGTAGATCTTGACGTAAAAAAAAAACTGTAGAATTTGAGCATGTATTAAACAAATCAATAACTTTTTTTTAAGGTTTTACATGTACACACATGATGTAGAGCCCTCACCAAGAAAAGAATTAACAGTTACACTTGAGAACTTTCCTCTTTCTTTTGTTTAACTTTAATATCTTAATTTAGACAGCTCTTTGTCACGGTCATTTTTTCCTGTTAATCGGCAAAAGAAACTTGTAGTTGTTTATTTTAAACCACATGGTGTTGTACCCTTTTTTTACGCTTTTTGTTTATGTTTATCAGTTCATATATTATAACTGCTTCTCTATTATTATTAATATATTCGTACGGTTATAAGTCTATCAACGCATGTAAATAAATGGCATCACTATGAACGTTGAGGGAATTCTGATCTTGACCTCGTTTGTAGTTGCGATAAGACCAATTTATCTTTGTTTAAAGAAAACAGTGGCTTCTTAGATTTCCACATATTTTGTTAAAGTTTTTGTAAGCGTTTCAATGTATATATAGGTTGATACCTTTGAATGGTAGTATTAAATACGGTTAAGTATATATGTAATATGTATATGTTTACGTTTCAAATCTAAGGGTTTTTTCTATTGTTTGCGTTTAGGATCCCAAGGTAAATGTTTATTCATAACATGCAAACGAGCGCGGGAAGTGGTAATTGAATTTCCAAAAAAGATAATCTTTAAGCAACCAATAGGAACGTATCCTGCTTACAAAAAAAGGGCGAATCCCAAAATTTTGTAAGAAAGAAACGAAAAAAATAAAATAAAAGAAAACGGTTACAAATGACTTGTACAGTCATTCTTTGAAGAAGAAAAAGGGTGAAAAAAAATAGAGCCATTGAATAAGTGTTAAAAGACCTGGTGGTAAATTAAGGGACAAATAGCTTAATTTAGGATTTAAAAATATAAAGGGTAGGGTGGCTTATTCAGGTACAAGTTACATGCTAAACTTCACTACACACACGCCGCTCTTCTTCTAAAATCTTAAAAAGGACATAATTACTAGAAACGTCAATAAAATTTCAAGTACCGTTTTTTTGTTTGCACAATCGTTAATTACAGATAATGATATGCTTAAGGCTATATTTTCTTTTCTTTTTTTCATTCTTGTTCCCTTTTTTCATTCTTGTTTTCTTTTTATATTTTACATTATTTTATCTTTATATACATAATGCTTTCATCACTAATTTACAAATTAACTGCTGTATTTGTTATGGCCACTACTGTTTACGCTTTATCCGAAACTAATATGGAACAACCTACAAAGCTCCTTGGAGGTAAACTATTAGAAACAAAAGGGGGGCACTTTTTATCATGTAATTACAAGGTCATATAACTAAATGACTAGGTGCATATTGACTTTTAGGTATCTTGAGTAAACCAGAAACTTGTGGATATAAGGTATCGAGTAATTCTGAAATCACAGTACATTATCGTGCTCGTGTTTGGGGTGAGGAAGAATTCTATGAAAACACCTATCTCGGTAATGGAACACCTTTGAAATTCAAGCTCGGTATGCATGGCTTTAAATAAATATAATACAACATGTTACTTATCATTAATTTTATACTATCAACAGGAAGAGATAAGATAATGAAAGGTATGTCTCGAGACTTTTTTTTTTTTTTTTTTTACTTTTACATACTACTACAATAAAAACAAAAGGAGGTTAATAATGGTATGTGAATTTCTTGTATATTTACCTTGTACATTATTATAGGTTTAGAGCAAGGTATTCATGGGATGTGCACGGACGAAGTTCGTAGATTAATTATTCCTGCTGATCTTGGTAAATAGAGTTATATTACGAGTAACAATGGCAAAATTAATCCTTTTTTTTTAAACATCAGCTTATGGCGAGTTTGGTCTTCCTAATTTGGTGCCTGGAAATACAGCAGTTATTTATGAAGTTGAAGTTACCAATGTTAACTCTCCCTTCACGTAAGTCTACTGATTAATCAATATATAGCTGAGGGAGAAAAAAAAGTAAAATTTAACTGGTAATATATATTTATTTTAGCAACCCTTGGTTCTGGTCTGGAGCAGCCGCTATTACATTTGCATTTGTTTTCTTTAACCGTTTCCAAAACTATTTCAATAACTCAAAATCTGCCAATTTCTTAAAGCAAAAATCCCAAGAAAAGAAATCAGAGTAAAACACAATCTTATCCCTTTAATCTATCAATTCGTAATATAAATTATTTCTCTCTCTGTCTCTCTTTACTTATTACTCTCTGAATATAAATAGCAATTTTTTCTTTTAGTAGATAATTTGATAACACGAATGTGGTACAAGTCTTTTTATATGTGTACGTGTTCAAGCTACTTCTCTGCAGTGACAATAGATAATATTGAATACACTTCTTAAAAAAAATGCGTTTCGCGACTGTTGACAGGAGAAATCTATTTTAAAGTTATGAGATCCGCCTAAAACCATGAATATAGAAACTAATAGTGATCAAGATGATGCCATGAAAATAAAGTCCCTTTTTTTTATGAGCCACGGATAGAAAAACGTTCGATGTATATGTATAAGCGCTTACAAAGATTAAAGAAAAAAAAACCTAATAATGTGTATGCATTTAATGTATCTTAGTAACATATATACGATATTTCTACCCAACTTAATATTTCCCGATTTGTAAATTAAACGAGATTATTCCTTAAATATATGTATTTTAATAAAAGAGAATTCGTTTGAATGGCGTGAGTTCCTAAAAAAATAGATATTGAGATTCTAGACCACTTTTATTAGGGCTTTATAAACATGACAGGGACATTTGAGTTCTTAATTTGTGTTTAAAATATCGGCTATAAGGCAAATCTAGTTAATTTCTAGCGCGGTACGTTTATACTCAGTAAAAGGCGTGTTTCATACCTTTTCAATTGTACCAAAGCACACTTGTACTTTTTTTTTTCAAGAGTAAAAGGAAACATATACTCGCTCTTTATTCGGAAAAAGTGATTCAGGGGATATATTTACTGTTTATCGCCTAGGTTAGGGCTAAAACAAATAGAGATTTCCAGTTCTATTTTATTCTAGTTACCGTGATCTTTTAAAAAAACTTTTTTAAAAGAAAAAAGTATTATTAGTGAGCTTATGTAACTAACTTTTTTAATTACATTCTTTTTTTTTTCTTGTTCGTTTCTCCTATAAGTTTACTTGTAATTGCAGTTATTATGCAGACAGTTAATAGATGACGGCACCATAGGATTACACAGTGATAATTTAGGAATTTTGTTTTCCAACAAAGGAAATGAACTTGAGAACAGTGCTGCACCTGGTAAACAAATAAATAAAGAACTATTTATACAATAAATAATAGGGCGTGTAGCATTGATCCGCTTTAGTACTTAAAAAAATTATTTATAATTGATTTGAAGCGGTATTGACCCCAATTGTTATGGAACGTTACGTTACTATTATTACTATTACTTTCTAATAAAAAAAAGTGCTTGTATTACACTTGATTCTAATTTGAATTTTATAGGAAAGACACATGGACTACAAATAAGGCTCAGTTACCCAATTATATCTTGTAGTACAAGAAACCCCGTATTTCACAATGCAAAAGCGCTTTTATAGTCTTCAATGTAAAGATAACATAATATTGTTTGTTTAAAAAAGGGCTAATAGCACATTGCAGCAAGTTGAATTATTACGGATAAAGGTTTATTAGGTATTATTATTTATTTTTCTGGAAGGTTGAATCAGTTAAAATTTACAGTTAAAGAAGGAGGGGAGCCAGGTCATTAATAATACTTTCCAGAAATAAAACAATTTTTTGGCAGAGCAACAAAAACGTGTCGGTCTGCCTTATAAAGACAAGGTAAACAGAATAATCGTACTATTTACTTGACTGAAACACAAATTCAGTTAATAGACATGTCATCCGTAATTATGATAATGAAAAAAATCTCACGTTGACCCCGATACTAGTTAACGTGTTTACCGTCTCGATTCCTTGAGTGTGTTCCCCTTTATCGTATATTACTTGATTGGCCATAAAAACCACACACACACACTTGATAGAACCAAGTTAATATTTTACCTCTTTTGATTCTCTTAATTGATTCAACTGCACTGGTAGAAAAACAAAAAAAAAAGACCTTATATTTTTTTTTTACAGAAACAAAAAAAGTCTATAATTGTACTTTTTGCAATTTATTAATTAGCAGTCCGCTTCCGCCCGCGGTTTGACCCCTTTGAGAAAAAAAAAAAGATAAATACCCGAGTGAATTGAAAGGAGGTGGAGGGGCATTTTCGATTCCTTTCTCTTCTTATTATTATTCAGAAAAATACTCTTTTTAAAATATGGCTACTGTAACATTAGAAAACACTGCTGCTATCATTGACCCTGTCAACGTTCCTGGATCCGATGTGGTTGCTGACGAAGACGTACGCAAGGAAAAGAAGGAGAAGAAGGAGAAGAAGGATAAAAAAGAAAAAAAAACAAAGAAGAGCAAGAAGGATAAAGAAGAAAAAGAAGCCAAGCCAATTCGTCAGGTATAATTGTAAAAGGGCAGTGCAGTTATAAAAATGATAACTAAAAAGTAAAAAAAAAACAGGCTGTTGGTGTAATTGTCATTGACCCTGCTACACAAAAGGTTCTCATGCTATCTAGTCGTAAAAAGGAAGGAGCTTATGTCCTTCCTCGTGATGATTGTCAAACTGAACCCACTGAAGAACACCCCGAAAAGGCCGCAATCCGTCTCTTACATGAAAAGGCTGGTGTTGCTGCTACTTTCTTATCTAGCCGTGTTGGTTCTTATGCTGAATCCAACAAGAAGGGTAAGGTCATTGCTCACCACTGGATGTATGAAGTCAATGCTCCTACTTTACTCGAAACCTGGCCCGATGCTACGCGCCAACGTGTCTGGGTAAATTTTATATCTCGTGAAAAAAAAAGGGTTAAACATTAGTTATTTAACAATATTATTTATAGGTTTCTTATAGTGATGCTCTCAGGGCTACAGAAAGTAAGCGTATGTCTCATCTTGCTCTTACAAAGTGTACTCTTGCCACTGCTTAAATCTCCCATTCTGATTTCTTTTCTCTCTCCCGTATATTCCTCTCTTCTTGTCAATTCATTAAATATATAAACGCATTACAATAAATTATTTTTAGCCCCAAAAGTTTATTTCTTGTTTAAATAGGCGATTTAATGTTTAAGATTCTTTTTTGGCTGTAACACCCACATCCAGCAATTCAGTTTTGTAGCATTAACAAGTTAGTTTGTGGGGCCCTCTTTTTTTAAGGGGGAAAAAAATAGGTTTCTTCCCCTAAGTAGATTAATAATTAGTAAATAAACCAGTACAGTAATAATTCCTACGGAATTTTGGGATTGTTGCGAGTTCCCGAGCTACGTGCTGATGGAACTCTCATTGTTACATTGAACCTTATAATCTTTGAAAAGAGGCTGTATCCACAAACATTGTAGTTGGATATTTAGCGCCTGTACAAACAAAAGACACAACTGCTGCGTTTGTCTACCTGGATTATTGCTAAATCTAGTAGGGAATTACCATTCCATCTTTTTTTTCTGGGAAAGCAATTGTGCCTTTCATCATCCCTCTTGTAGTTCACCTAGTTATAGTCCCCCTTTTTTTTTGACAAGGAAGAAAAAAAAAATATTGCCTATTTTAAGCTACATTATCCTTTCCTGAGATCACATTTAATCACTGTGGAAAAATACTTTGATTTGACACAAAAATAAATAATAAAACAGGTTGAATAAGATTAAAAGTATAATAACGTTTTATTTCTTATTGTTAACTGTAAAATAAATCCCGGTAAAAGGGATTGCAAACTCTCGTTTGTTATTTATACTAATTTCAATGGTGATCACGCTATTGTGATTGATTGTTACATACACTTAGATTTGACTTAATGACTTAATAGTCTGAATATCTTGATTACTCGATCCAGTGCCATTTTACTTATGTTATGTTTTATAATCGATGGTTCATAGATTATATTAATTATATTTATTTTATGTGTGATTTTACCACAATCACATCAAATCCCAAAAAAATTCAATAGTTTTAGTAAAGTTCCCATTTTTTCCACTTTACAAAAAAGTATAGTTCGTATTTTGACTTGTCAAGTCTCTAAAAAACGATATTTGAAAGAATCTAATAAAAAAGTTATTAATAACCCGAATGCCAATAAAAAACGCGTTAGAAAAGTTTAATTTTGCTAATGGAAAAGAAATGGTAATTAAGGCTTAACGGAGGCAAACAATAGCTGCTGATGTGATCAAGCATATACACAAATACATATTCTCATATATATTTACACATACTTGACTATCAAGTGTACCGCAATTGTTGCAGCAATTGCTTTTGGAAAACCGAATAAATACGGAAAGCTCGAGTATGGGTCTGCTCTTCGCCACCTTGATTACGATGTTCGTTCAATTGGGGCATTCACTTTGTACTTCTTTTCACGTTATTATCATGAAAACATATTAAAGAACACAAATTAGAAATACTGAACTACTTTGTTTGTGTGTATATATTATACCCTTTCGGAAAGGGTACATTTATTTGTAAAGTAAAACGATAAATAATTATAAAATGATAAATAATAGCTTTTTTTAGGACGTGTTTTTTGATATGTGTATTTTTTTAATTGTCGATAAAAAAAAAGTTGTTGACAAAAAGTCATCAGCTCATTTCTTTTTTCTTTTTTCTTTCTTCGGCTGCTCTCTTTCTGCTATAAAATGCGTAAACGTAGACGAGAAGAATATCACGAAGAAGAAGAAAAACGGTATAGTCTTCCTATATCCAAAGCTAAAAAAAGAGCACACTCTGCTACCTTCAAACCCAATATCGATAAGTTCCGTATTATTACCACAGAAGCTATTAGGTCTAGACTGCATAATATAATAAAGACGACTTTAAAAAAGAATCCTAAAAGTAACACCAAAGATCTTGAAAAAACCGAAGAATAACGTAAAAATATTCCTCGTTATACGTATGATGCTCTTGATAATCTGTATGGCTTCTACTAGACACACAATTCACTACAACGTCTTAAACAGAATGGTTTTACAATGTACACAAACTATGTTAAAGAGAACTTCGATAACATATAAAATAAGTAAAAGAACGTTAGCCAAATAAATAGTAAAACCTGAAAACCCAAATTCTAGCAAGTATTCTTCAGTGGATGATGCTGTTGATGAAGAGAAAATAAAATCTATTGTAGTACCTCTAGGCCAAGTTCTCAGAAAAGATTTACCTTTAGAAGCAAGACGTACTATAATAAATAAATTCAACAATACCATTCAACAATATTCCAATTTTGCTTCTCTCTTTGATCTTCATGTTCAGTTGAATATACTTAAATTTGTAATATCTGGCGATATTACAGCTGAAAGTACCAGAGTACAAGTGGATAGTATTATTCCACGTGAATTCCGCGCTTCTTCCGCTTCGATTGAATTTCCAGCGCCCCCAACTAATCAAGCAAATGATGACGTTAAAAGGAAATCTGATTACAAGACTTTGTTTACGTTGAATCACTTACAAGTGATCAGTACCTTGCTGTTTGGAGCTAGTGGAATCCAAAAAGGAACACGAAATAATCATCCGCTTTGGGTTGAACTAAGTTCATCCGACAACCCTCAAACAGTTCAAGACAATGTTAATAAGGAATTACAGGAACTTGTCGAAGAAGTAAAGGGCATTAATACGACGATCAAGAAAGCTACTGTGGCTCAATTATCTACGAACTTGGAAACCATGTACAAGGGCGGCAAACATTTTAAGAAAGCGTTAGATAAACTACTGAAAGTCTTATTAACAGTAAATTTACAACATACAAAAGAGAGAAAGAGAAGAAAATATAAAGATAGCAAGAATAATATCTCCAAATATAACACTAGGACCACTGTATCTCGAATTCTTACGAGAAATAAAAAAAGGTCTCTTTTAAACCTGTACAAAAAGAAACTTAAGAAACACGAGGAAAAGAATCATGCTGATTGTGCGAATAGAATGAAAAGAATAATCGATCATATGAAGAAACAAAAGACGAATAGATTGGTAAAATATAACTCATAAATACATACCTATATTAATCCTTGTAGTAACTTTATTTATATACATTAAAACTATAACTAGCCGAAAAAGTCAAAGAAATCCCAAATGAAAAAAGACGAGGAAGATAACGATGCCGAAGAAGTAAATATGAACGAGGGTGAGATAGATATACCCAGCTGAAGATTATCAGAGCTGAAGGGTATATTAAAATTGAAGCTGTATACACATAAAGAAGAAAGCATTAGTAAGCAAGATTTCGATTTGGAGAATATAACCGAAAAAGAAATGCGCGTGTGTTCACAGTTGTATTCCTTCATAAAACCATACATCCCCTCAAAGGAAGAAAGACACCTGATTCCAGCGCAACTACCACTTATTTTGTTGTCAAACAAGGTTTTTGAAATCTCTGATTATACGAAATACAGTATTAAATTGTGTCCGAGACCAAGCCCGTTATCACTTTTACGTCTACCTGTAGACATAGCCATGCTCTACATGTTAATGACCAGTTTTGGAGATAATACGTTTGATTTATTTTGCAAAGATGGGAAAGTAATATCAAGTCTTCCTACTGCTATTAAAAAAAACAGCTATATTTGGTTCGATTTTCGATATTAAAAGTATCAAGAAATATTGTAACTCCAGACGCTTAATATTCATACATAGGATTTTGATTCGACCCGGGTTAGTTACATGTGTCATTAATGGTAGTGCTACCAATACTCTGCCTAGTATCAAGGAACCCCCCCCCCCAAAAAAAATCCTGGCAAGACAGTTAGGTATCAACAAGAAATAAAAGAGCTGGAAGAAACCGCCAAAGAATTAAATAAGCAGCTACAAGATCAAAAGAAGAACTTTAATCTAGAAGAAGCGGATCGTCATATAAGAAACTTGAAGAAAGAGAGAAATTTGTTATCGCATGAAGGCCAAAGAAATGTTATTGCTGCTGAAATAAAGATCATGAAGCAAAGGCGATGGACTGATTTCAAACGTATAGAAACATTGCGTCATGAACTTAGAGAAACAAGAAGGAAAGCTTATTTTTTTCGAACAACGACTCTGGCCGATAATGTTCAAGACGTATCTCGAAATCATGAAGTATCTGGTAATTTTACAGATAATTTATTGACGAATATAAAGGATTTAAAGCTTAGCGGAGCAGATTATGGTTTGCAAACAATGTCGGTTACAGTGGGAGTATCTTTGAAAATGTTCAACGCCCATTTAAATTTATACAACAAGTTCAACCCCGAACATCCATTGTAAGAAATAATCACTGGTTTTAATATATCTATCGTTACTTATAAACACCAAACTAAACATTTAGGCCTGTTAAACACCAGCTTGATGATCCCTTTCTGGTTTTACCGAAAGCTCACAAATTGACATTAAAGAATATAAACTACTTGTGTTTTAAGAATCAAATGTCATTCAAACGTGAACAAAGAAAAAAGAGAACGGTTAGTATAAAACAACATAGATAAATAAATATTAGGAGCGAATTGTAACTAACTCAATCTTCTACATTTATAGCAACTGGGGAAAGACGTCTCTACGATCGAAATGAATTTATCAAAGCTTGCAAAACCGGCTTGTTCGAGAGAGGTTGATATAAAGAAGCAGTATAACGTAAGTTAATACTAAATATTATATGGCATTACATATTAGACAGAAAACCAAACAGGTATTAAACTGTATATGTAGTACCACACGAGAGAAAGGAATAGATTGCGTTCGTTTTACTATTCTCGAGTCTCGTCTAGAGAAAGAAGAACCTCTGGGCTTTTTACAAATAGAACTAAGGATCTTGTAACCGCCAAAGAGCGCAGGTTCGTAAAAGGAGATTCCAAAAAAGCTATTCCTATCATGGCTATCGGTAATGCTGGCACTGGAGTTGGAAGTCCAATTAAGGGTTATGACAGACGAGCGGGCAAATGACTGGAGAAGTTACACAGCAGATATGTACCAACAATCATGACCGACGAATGTATGACTTCCCAGTTGTGCGTGTATTGTTATTCCCCCATTGTGCATCCTCAAACATCATATAATAAGAAAATCCTTGGTTCTTCTCGTTGTTTAAACCCTGATTGTTCCGCATCCAAGCATGGAAGAGCAACCAATAATCGTGATGTTATGTCTGCTGCTGCAATAGGAATCTCTGCGATGACAAGAGTTTTGTACAAGTAAAACTTTCCTCCTTTTTCTAAACATTAACAACATTGTATATCTTTTTCGCCCCTGGTCACCTGAAAACCACACGCTATAAAGCGGTGGTGCGCCGGGTTGTGCTTCGCCGCCTGTGCGGTTTGATTACTCCGGGTAAAGCAGAAATATTTTAATAGAATTTAACTTTTAAAACTAACATTCTCTTATTTCCTCTTTTCGGGATCCGGAATATCGTAATAGAAAGAGACCTTTTTTTTTCAGATTTATTAATCTGTTACTGCTTCTAAAGCTTATCAGTTCCACTGGTTACCTGAGCCGAAAAATAGAATAAAAAAAGTGACTCTCATTTAATATGTGACTGCGCATGTCAGAGTATGGAAATCGAGAAAAGTTTTTTTTTTTTTCTTCTTTTACAGATCTCCTTTGTAAACCAAAACTCATTTCCGTAACAATGGCTTCACTTTATAATTTCAAGAAGATCGAGCCAGTGCCTACTTCCTCTGACTTTGTCGACATTATTTTGTCAAAGACCCAGAGAAAGACACCTACTGTTATTCACAAGAATTACAATATTGGACGTATCAGACAGTTTTATATGCGTAAGGTCAAGTTTACTCAAGAGAACTTTGATGAAAAGTTTAAGAATATTTTAGACGAGTTCCCCAAGTTAGAGGTATGTAGAAGTAATCGATTTTTATTTTTATTTTTGCTGTTTAAAAAAAAAGGGGGAGGACATGTGCTAATATTTAATATGATAATTAGGATATTCATCCTTTCTATGCTGATTTAATGAACGTATTGTATGATAGAGATCATTACAAGTTAGCTCTCGGTCAAATCAACACAGCTCGTCATTTAATCGATCAAGTTGCCAAGGATTACGTCCGTCTCTTAAAGTTTGGTGATTCACTCTACAGATGTAAGCAATTGAAGAAGGCTGCTTTAGGTAGAATGGCTACTGTTATGAAGCGTCAAAAGGATAGTTTAGCCTATCTTGAACAAGTGCGTCAACATTTGTCTCGTTTACCTTCTATTGATCCCAACACCCGTACCCTTTTAATTTGTGGTTACCCTAACGTTGGTAAATCTTCTTTTATAAACAAGATTACCCGTGCTGAAGTTGATGTCCAACCTTATGCTTTCACCACCAAGTCTCTCTTTGTTGGTCACATGGATTATAAATATATGAGATGGCAAGTAATTGATACTCCTGGTATTTTGGATCACCCCTTAGAAGAACGTAATACTATTGAGATGCAATCTATTACAGCCATGGCACATTTAAGATCTTGTATCATGTATTTCATGGATTTATCTGAGCAATGTGGTTACAGTGTTGAAGATCAAGTCAAGTTATTCCACAGCATTAAGCCTCTTTTTGCCAACAAGCCTATTGTTTTAGTTATCAACAAGATTGATCAAGTAAAGCCTGAGGATCTCCCCGAGGAGCAAAGAAAATGGATTGAAGAAATTGCAGCTGAAGAAAACGCTACTGTCTTGACCATGTCTTGCTACAACGACGAAGGTGTTATGAGTGTTCGTAACAGTGCTTGTGATAAGTTATTAGCTGCTCGTGTTGAAATGAAGATGAAGGGTAACAAGATTAACGATGTTATTAACAAGATTCATTTGGCCAGACCTCAACAAAGAGACAACATTGCTCGTCTTCCTCATATTCCTGCTGAAACCAAGACCAGAGTCAAGTATGACAAGAACGATCCTAACCGTCGTAAGCTCGAAAAGGATATTGAAGAAGAGAACGGTGGTGCCGGTGTCTTCAACGTTGATCTTAAGAAGAAGTACATGTTGGAAGATGATGAATGGAAATATGATACTATTCCTGAATTCTTGGACGGTCATAACGTTGCTGACTTTATCGATGCTGAAATTGCCGAGAAGTTGGAAGCCTTGGAGAGAGAAGAAGAACGTTTGGAAGCTGAAGGTTTCTATCAATCCGATGATGAGATTCTTGACGATGAGGAGGAAATTCTTCGTACAGCTGCTGATGGTATTCGTGACCGTAAGAGATTAATCGTACAAGCTCATCGTGCTGCTCGTGGTAGAACTAGACCTGTCTTGCCCAAGACTACTGCCGCCAAGTTCACTACCGTCGGTGAGATGGGTGAACACCTCGAAAGTATGGGTATTGATGCTACTGATGCTGTTGAACATACTCGTTCTGCTGCCGCTGGCCGTAAGCGTACTCGTGCCGAAGCTATTCCTGATCAAGCTGTTAAGGAAGTTGAGGTCAATGAACGTGATGAAGTACTTAGTGAAGAAATGAGTAACTTGGGCTTCCGTAACGTTAAGCAAAAGTTGGAAGCTGACAAACAAAAGAAACAAGGTCAAAAGCCTAGCTCCATTATGGGTAAGCGTGGTGAATCTGACAGACAAATCCAAACCAAGATGCCCAAGCATTTGTTCTCTGGTAAGCGTGGTATGGGTTCCACGGATCGTCGTTAAATTTTACTATACTTTAATATATTAGTTTGTTTTTTATTATTATTATTTCCTTTTTGACACATTTTTCTTTCCTCTATATAGCACTCACTTTTTTTTTATATACTCTGTCTTTTTCAACCTTTCTTTCCCCATCTATTTTTTGCATGAAATAAAATATACACTTTTTTTAAAAAAAAATATAATATCGGAGACCTTTCTTCTTTTTTAAATATATATTTTTTAGTCATGGGTACAAATTTTCAAATTGAATCTCGTACAGGAAGAGATCATCAAGTTTATGACGATGATAATATTCGACAAGTATTGTACAGTACTAAAATACTCTTGTATTGTTTATTCATCTATTTTTTTCTTCTTTTTCTTTCTAGGTTACAGGTTGCATCGCTATAGATCCTAAAACTAACAAAGTCTTGGTCATTTCCAGTAGTAAACGCGAAAATGTTTGGGTTCTTGTAAGTTGATAAATTAAAGATATTACAGGGAAAACTAATAAAAATATGTAAAAATATGTAAACTAGCCCAAAGGAGGCTGGGAAGATGATGAAACAAAAGAGCAAGCTGCAGTACGTGAGACGTATGAAGAAGGTAGGCTTATTTATTTGTTTGTGACAACAATTAACCTCCCCCTCCCTTTTATTTTAGCTGGTGTTAAAGGACGTATTAATGGCTTAGTAGGTAGTTACATCGATTATGACATGTATGGTGTACCAAAATCAAAGGTATGGTTTTATGAAATGGAAGTGACTGAAATCTTAAGTCAATGGCCTGAAAGTAGTTTCCGTCAACGTAAATGGGTAAGCTATTTTTTTTCTTAGTACCTTTATAACCTGTATACTAACTTATTCGATAGTGTACCTTTGATGAAGCAATGGAATACCTTCGCTTTAAACCATTTATGCAAAAAGCCGTCTTGGCCTCCACTTTTGGGTCTAAATAAAAAACGTCATATTTAAATCAGCTCAACTCCCTGCCTTTTTTTTTTCTTTTTTCTTCTTTTTTCGCCTATTCTCCTTCAATATGTCTTCTTTATATAACTTTTCGGTTAAAACTATTAAAAAAACTGAATGGGACTTGAGTTCACTCAAAGGAAAAGTAATGTAAAATAAAAAAAAGACTTGTTATGAAATATAAACTGATATATATAATTTTTTGGTGTAGGTTGTTCTCATTGTTAATGTTGCCAGCAAGTGTGGTTTTGCTGTACAATATGCTGGTCTAGAAAGCATTTATAAGAAATACAAAGACCGAGGCTTTGAAGTTATTGGAGCACCTTGTAACCAATTCATGAATCAAGGTAAAAAAAAAAAAAAAAAAAAAAACTGAAACCATGTTATCAATTATGCTAAAAAATGATTTATTGTATAGAGCCTGGAACTTCAGAAGGTAAACGATATACAAGATACAAAATAATTGTAATTTAACGTGTACTTTTCTATATTTTTAAGAAATTGAGAACATTTGTAGAGTTAAATATGGTATTACTTTTCCACTTCTTGACAAGCTGTAAGATATTATAGATATAAATACTTGTTTTTTGTCTGTTATTTAAAATACTCTTTTGTGTTTGATAGTGATGTAAATGGAGCAAACGAATCACCTTTATATAAGTTTTTAAAGGAATCGAAACCTGGACTTTTTAAGTAAGCAAAAAAAAAAAAAAAAAAAAAAAAAACTATGTATTGATATATCCACCTTTATCCACCTTTTACATAGTCTGAAACCTGTCAAATGGAACTTTGAAGTAAGAATTTATGCAGTTTTTTTCAACAATACAATGCTAAAATTTTACACCCCTTTTTTAAAATTTTAGAAATTCTTGATTGACAAAGAAGGTCAAGTATATAAGCGTTATGCTTCTACTACGGAACCATC
>JAIXMO010000085.1:0-79418 GCA_025677825.1 Helicostylum pulchrum
ATTTATTTCTGTATCGCTTAAATCCAGCTTCAATAACTCTGTATCCTCAAATATTGCTTCAGTCTGATACAAAAAGTCCATTACATTTAATCTTTGCTCGACTACATTTCTAGTAAATGCTAAGCATTTCATTAAATCTTCAAGACTCTGCTCACAGCTCGTTTGTCTTGATTTTAAATGTTGTGGTAACTCTACTCGTGATATACTGTCTAAATATTGAAAATGATTTATCGTTTTGGTAAATTGATCTAAATCAAATGCAGCTACTTTTTTTTCAAACATTAAAAGTTGTTGTATAATGGCTTCCTTTTGCTTTTCTTTTTCCAAGAACTGTTCCCGCTTAGTTTTATTCTCAGTTGTTTCCCCTTCAAATGATTTCCAGCGAGCATCGAATTCGAGAAAATTGTCCACCAGAGTTTTGGTCTCGTCTAACCAATCTATCGCCTTGATATACTCTTCTTCCCATGATACACGTTGAGTGAGTAGCTGTAAATCATAACTTTTTTTCCTCAGTGAATGCATTAACTTATCTAACGTGGTGAGTGTGGTAAGTGTAATTTCAATAGTTGTCGTGTCAGCCGGACTTAAATCTTTACCAGCTCGACCAGAACCAGTGAGTGTTTTAACATGAGACCTCAGTCTTGCCATATCTTCTTCATTAAAAGAATCAATTTCTTTTTCTAATAATGAGTACGTAGCATTGAATTGTTGTACTTGATCATACGCTACAGATAACTCCAAAACCAACGGATCAGGTAACGTTATACTTTCCAATTTTTCAATATGAATCTTTATCCATTGTTCAATTCTTTCCGCTTCAGCAAACCAAATTCGTACTTCTTCAACCCAATCTTTAACCAATAAATTTTTACTGGAAATCGATTCAAATTTTGTGAAATAGCAGGTGTCTTGTGCTGGGTCCATTACGATCAAGTCGTTAAAATTAGTCTGTAAGGCTTCTACTAATCCAGTTGTCTTTTCCATGCGCGTTTCTAGTTCTTGAATATCGTAGTGTGTTGTAATTGACTTTAACATTTTGTTTTGTACAACATCTAATTCTTGTCGAATAGATATACACATACGGCCAAAAGCAAATCCTCTTCTAAAGTTGGATAAGCTAATATCTGATTTCTCAAATTCATCCAATACAGCTTGATGTAACTGAAATAGCTGAGTTTTAGGTATCACGACCAGAGGATCCTTCTCCCATTTAGAGTCTAATCCTTCAACATAATTTTGAAATAAGAAAAAATCACCATCTGTCAAAGTTTGAAATTCTGATTGTAATATTTTAAAGTTTCGATCATAGACTGCATAATCCTCTTCAGTAGCTTGTAATGGATGAACTACTCGAATCATTTGTTGCTGGTGTTGTTGAGATATGTCATCACCGCTTAAGATGCTGCTACTCTCATAGTATCTTGAAGTTGACACGGTTGTACTATCATCAGTCAAAGAATAATCTAGTGAGCCTACAGAGGATGATAATCGTCTCGTTGGTATATTTGATAATAATCGATTATTCAAATTGTTCAACTTTTCAGAAAGAATCGAAACCCTTGATTCAAAGTATTCCAAATCATTTGGAAAATTTGATACACTATCGCCATATTTCAATAATGTAGTTTTAGTAATATTCAATTTCTGTAAACTGAAAGTAGAAGTAAAGGTGGTTACGCTGCTGTTTTTGAATCGTTCTATATCTTTATGTCTTTGTACTATCTTTTCTTTTGTTGGATAAAAGAGACTAGGTACTAGCTCTACAAGATATGCAATAATAATTGATTCATCCAGTTCATCGTCCAATAATGGATCAAATAAAACAGGAACATGATAGTTTTCTGATATCATTTGTAAAGCAGTTGACAGATGATTTTGTTGATGAAACAGGTCAGGTACAATGTGTGGATTATGGTAGTGAATAATAGCTAATAAATATATTCCAGTTTTCCATGATGGGAGTGTAAAATCGGTTAAAGGCGGTATTAAAGATGCATTAACGTAGTCTGATAATATAAAGCTCGACCATGAAAATAAAACAATTTTGACATCTTGTAAATTGTTGGGTATAAATTGAGGATTCTATATATTAACACAAGGGTTAATTATGTTGTACGGCATATAAATTTAATTTTGTGCATTACATGAAACGTAAAAGATAATTCTTTGTTCTGTAATATTGTGTGTGCGATAGTAAACGCTTGATATTGTGTCTGGACAATACTTAAAACCGCCAAAATTTGATCTTCATCGCCATTTAAATAAGCTGAAATATCAATTACATTTTTGGGTAATAGTGAACAGACGGGTATTGTTGAACTAATTTCATTCAATAATAAAGGGATATCATTATTTAACAACTTAAAGTCTGTATTGTTAAATATTGACTGAACAAATAAGACGAGTGTTTCTGTCTCTTTAAACTGTTCTATACTCGCAATGTTGAAATAAAGATTAACCCAATTGAATAAACTAGATTGTTGAAATAGTGTCATTTAGTGTGCCATAAAAAAAAAAGAGTAGAGAAGAAAAAAAAAAGAGCGCCATAATAGTGATATGCAGAACTAGGTTTTCCGAATACTGTGCCACGAATCTCTTGTTGCAACACGTTCTTTCAATCTAATTTTCCAAACCCGAACGTGCGAGGTAGCTTTTAAGTGTTTACCATCATGTGACATATTATGTGACATGATCGTAATAAATACGGTCAGTTTTAATATTCAAGATATTACATCTTTTTTCAGTGTAAAGCTATGATTGTATCTGCAAAAGAAAATAATTAATAACTAGGGTATTTCCCATGATGTACAAGAATAACCAACTAGACCTAAATTTAAATCCCACTCATACCACAAAGAAAAAAGAGTATAATGTTGACGCTCTCACGTCTCTATATTCAATCTGACTATTTTTCAGTATCTGGCGCCGATACCTATGCATATATATGTTTGAGCCCATGGTACCTGCATGTACATTACATATATCTTTCCTTGTCAAAATGATTGATCTGGGTACTACCAGTACTACCATTAGTCGGACTTGATGTCATTTCAAATTGATTTATACTTAAATGACAGTGGAACGGTCCGAAAAAAACAAACTATAAAGCTTATTATATATTAGGAGAGCGTCACTTTTAATATATTTGTGAAAAAAAAAAAAAGAAAACTACCTAAATGCCTTGTATTCGTTGCTACCAAGCCTGGTTCTATTAGTCTTTTTTTTAAAAAAAGAAAGCGACATCATCAGTTCTAAACCAATCTATTTTTTTGTGCGATGAACCTTTTTGGTTGAAGGTATACCAATGACTTGGCGTACTCTGCTTATTTGAAGGAAACTTTAATTTTCAGATTTTTTATATCTAACGCGTCTGTATGAATTTAACAATATACGGCCTACATGTCTTTTCCAGTAAACTTTGGTGGTCTTCCGTAATAACTATAGAGCTATTTAAAGTGTCCTGAAAATAATACCACCCTCTTATGGCAACTAATAAAGAATAAAGGACGCAAAAAAATACAAATGCGTATACTTTGTAGCTAAATCACAACGATTGTACTACATAAAATAGAACAAAAGAAATCCCATACTTCGCAGTAGCATTAATAAAATCTTCATTTAAAGATGTCGAGTTAGCAATTTCAGGTTTTCTGACAAAATAGTGTCGAGGCTTTCGTTTTTTTACGGGAAAAACGTAAAATTCGGATGCATGTCTTTTAATACAATATAAAACGTGCTGATCATGTTTTATTTCATTATATTTTAACTTGGGATCATGCCCGGCATTTTTTATGATCATTGTAATTTACATGTGTTGTGTCTGTGCAATCTAATGGTCACGTAATAGACCCGTTTTCCGATATAATATTAGTAATTTACTCCAAAATGAGCATAGATATATATTTTTAAGTGTACATCATGCTTCTGACTACTTTTTTTTAGCATATACGTAGTATTACGTAATGCAGCAATGGACTCGTAATGGTTTTCCCGAAGTAAATATTATGCTTTAAGTACTTTTAAGGGCACGGATAATACTTGTATCAAACTGAAAGAGCTCTGATGCTACTATATCGTCTGTCTATTTACAGAAACAACTATCTATCTACTTGGAATCCGATGGTAATTTTTCGAAGCTTTTATTTAACTTGTTTTTATGTAGTAATGAATGCTTTCGTAAGTAAAGCTTAAATTTGCTATCGAAGCTTTTAATATTTTGTTTCATAAAATTAAGCATTTTTATTTGCTATTGATTTTTTTTATCCGCAAACAATAACGAATGTTTGCTTCTTGCTCTATGAGCTAATTTTCTTGTTTGGTGTAAAGAAGTTGAGTTTTTAAATGTTACGAAAAAAAGGTACGAGAAATTAAAAGCCAATTCTAGTTTATTTAAAGACGACAAATATACGTAATGTATCTCATTTAAAGAGCATTAGCTCATCATATAGTTTAATTCGGGTCTATAAAGGTTTTGGTTGAGGCAACAAGTTCGTATTACTTACAACTAGAAAAAAAAACAATCGTCTATTCTCTAGTAATAGAGAAGCTTTCTGTCTCTTTTTTTAATACTGCTAGAACTCTTTGAAAACGCCAAACACACATTTATTACAAGTATTCAAATAAAAAAGATTATCTTTATGCATATGATATAAAAAAAGGACCTATACCTTTTTTTCGATAAACCCGTAGAAATCCGTTTTTTTTGTTACTTTTTCAAAACGTACCTCATAAATAAATGAGCTAATATGGTTGGACTAGAAAATAGTTGGGGGTGGCGCTGTACCTATTACCACAACAAATTACGCACCTCTTCTTCAATACACAAAAAAAAAAAAAAAAAAACCCGATGAGCGATGAGAGTACCTGTCACAAACAGACTTTTTATGCTTATAAAAAGATCCCAGTATCTTCCACACTTTTTTTTTGTTTTTTGTTTTTTTTCACATATAGTTTTACATAAAACAAGTACACCATGGTCTTTCTCTCTAACGCAGTTTCCAACGGTAAGTTCAATTTATGAAAATGGTGTATACTCAGTCTGTAATATTAACAATTACATTGATAAGATCGTATTAACAAATCAAATGAGAGTGGTAACTTGCATCATGATACAGTTAGCACTATCGTTTATGGTTCTCGATGGGCTTCCCAGGATATCCCAAGGTGTGTAACTATTTACCTTTTTTGTTTTGTTATTGTTGCTGTTTATCCCTCAATCTTTCTAACAAAATCTCAATTTCAATCCCCATAGATTTGAATTGCCAGAGGTAAGTACATTATTATTAAATAAAAATGCATAAAAATGCATAAAAGTGGCTAAAAACTTATTTGTGTTACGCGTTATAGGAGGAGATGCCATCCAGTAAGTTATAAAAGCTCCGAGTTACCCCTAATAGAAAGAAGCGATCTCTTTTTTTTTGTCACTCTTTCCTCATTTTAATCGTCTGATCTAACTTTTTTTTAAAAAAAAATAGGTGTTGCTTACAGGCTAATTAAGGATGACTTGGCTGTAAGTGAATATTAGCCGAGATATGACCAAATGCTTACTCTATTTATTTTCATATACAGCTTGACGGAAACCCCGCACTCAACCTTGCTACCTTTGTAACTACTTATATGGAAGATGAGGCCGAAAAATTGATGGCTGAAAACCTTTCAAAGAATTTTATTGATTATGAAGAGTACCCACAAAGCGTTGAACTTAATGTAAGTAGAAAAAAAAACCTTAAATTATCGTGTCACGAGATAAGCAAATATATAAATAATGTTATCTATTAGAACCGATGTGTAAACATGCTTGCTCGTCTCTTCAATGCTCCTATGCACAGCGAAGACGCAGAAGCAATTGGTTGCTCTACTGTAGGCTCTTCCGAAGCCATTATTCTCGCTACTTTAGCCATGAAGCGTCGCTGGCAAAACGCAAGAAAAGAAAAGGGCTTATCTACTGAGAACCCTAACCTAGTTTTAGGTGCCAATTGCCAAGTCGCTTGGCACAAGGCCACGCGTTATCTCGAAATCGAATCTCGCGAAGTTGGGTGTACCGAGGAATTACTTTACATGGACCCTCATAAGGCTGTGGACCTCGTCGATGAGAACACTATTGGTGTTTGTGCTATTTTGGGCTCAACAGTAAGTGAAAGTTCTATTTAGCAAAGTAAAAAAAAAATATATGCATATATATTAAAAAATAAATCATTTTAGTACACTGGTCATTATGAAGATGTTCAAACTTTAAATACTCTCTTGGAAGCAAAGAACAATGCCAACGAATGGGATGTTGGAATCCATGTTGATGCTGCCAGGTACATGTTTATTTAATCATTACGTACATACATTACCATAAACTAACTCGCAAAAAAACCATTATAGTGGTGGTTTTGTTGCTCCCTTCATTGCCCCTGACTTGGAATGGGATTTCCGTCTCAGTCGTGTCGTTTCAATCAACGTTTCTGGCCATAAATATGGTATGACTTACGCTGGTATCGGTTGGGCCTTATGGAGAAGTCCTGAATACTTACCAAAGTCTTTGATTTTCAATATCAATTATCTCGGAAGTGATCAAGCTTCTTTCACTCTCAACTTCAGCAAAGGTGCTGCTCACGTTATTGCTCAATACTATGTTATGATTCGTCTGGGCCGTACTGGTTTCACTAAAATTATGAGAAATTTGACTGATACCGCTGATCACTTGGCTGATAAGTTGAAGAATACCGGTCGTTTCGAAATTATGAGCGAAGGAGGAGGTCGTGGGTTACCTTTAGTTGCCTTTAGATTAAAAGAAAAGCACATTTATAATGAGGTACTGTACTTTATATCATACGGACCCCAGATATTTGAACTAATTTTTTTAATATATAGTTTGATATCTCTTCTAAGTTACGTGAACGTGGTTGGATTGTACCGGCTTATACTATGGCACCTAACGTTGAAAAGATCAAGATGTTGCGTGTAGTTGTTCGTGAAGATTTCTCCAGATCTCGTTGTGAAATTTTGGTTAGAGACATTGTTGCTGCTCTCCACTTTTTAGATTTTGCTGATGATATCCAAATCGAAAAGAGACGGTAAAGCTTTTTCTTTGTATAGAACGGAATATAAATTAACTTTATTACAATAGTGAAAACCATGTCAAACATGCTCACAGTGCTCTCCATTCTCGTAACCCAAGTAAATTCTTTTCAAAGGAAGAAGAGGAAGAACTTCAAGGCGAAGAAAAGAAGACTGCATCTCACGGCATTTGCTAAAATAAATATTTATTTATAATATAATATATTTGTACTTTTAATCTTTCTTTTTAACTGAAATGGGCATTTCATTAACAAATGTGGGTTGGGGAAGAGCAGTGGCTCTAAAATTGGTAGGGGTTGTATGCGTATGATGATATGTATTGTTGTTAGTAGGTGTATAAAAACCCATGGGTTGTTGTTGTTGTTGCTGTTGTTTATGAAGACGTGCAGAGCTAATTGATTCTACTTGTACACAAATTTCTTTCAATCCATCAATATGACTGGTAAAAATCTCAGTTACTGTACGACGTATATCTTGAACCTTTACACCGTCTTGAATCAGCACGTGGATAGATCCAACAACTGTCTCAGCTTCATTTGGCCAGAATCGATAGTTGTCTACACTTGCCACGCCTGGAACTCTCTTAACTTCTTCTAATGTACCTTCTACTTGATTTACGACGTGATCACTTAATTCAAGCATTAAAACGGAAGCGGATTGACGGATAAGAGGGATAACAGACAACACAATAAGTACAGCAATAAAAAGCGATGCAATTGGATCAAAACCAGTCCATCCGAACCATTGTATCAATAAAGTCGAAACAATAACACCCGCTGAACCTAATGTATCTGCCATAATATGTAAAAATACACCTTGCATATTAGCACTATGTCCATGACCGTGATCGTGTCCGTGGTGTCCGTGGTCGTGTCCATGACCGCCGTGAGCATGTCCGTGGTTGAACGCAAAAATACCTACAAGGTTAACAATAAGTCCAACAAAACTGACAAGTAAAAGACGATCGGTGTTCATTTCAGGTGGATGAACTAATCTTTGAACTGCTTCAATCACAATAGAACAAGAGATCAATACTAAAAAGATACCGTTAAAGAAAGCAGCTACTGTTTCAATACGGTTGTACCTGAATATCAGAAAGATTATTAACATAAAACAGTAACGATTATCTCCCTCTTTTTATTACCCATAAGAGAATTTTTGGTTTGAAGGCCATTTACTCATAACGGAAGCGAACAATCCGATACCAAGTGCAAGACAATCAAAGAACATGTGAATGGCTATATAATAATAACAATAATATTAAAAAAAAAAAAAATAATAATTCAAAAACGTGTATAAAAATAAAATAACAATACCATCAGAAATAAGACCTAAAGAGTTTGTCCATACACCGTAGGCTAATTGAACAAACATGTAGGATAGATTAAGTAACAAGAAATAAAAGATTTGTTTCGAATCGTTATTTCCAAGGATGATACTAAGTGAGTGCTTTACAAAACCTAGCATAGAAGTAGCTGCAACATCAAACACCAAAGTCTTTCCGTAACCTAATTCTGCTGACTCTGCATGTGTTGGTAAGTCCAACATGGATGTAGAAAACATGGTTCCTGTAAAATTATGTGAAGCGGTAAAGAGAAAAGGTGTATATATAGATTTCACACTTGAAGTCCAGACAAATTGACTTTTGGCGAATAGCGTCGCACTACGGATCCTCAGACGAAATCAGATACGAAGTCTTTTTTTTTCCTTTTAAAAATGAATTCGTATATAAAATGTGTACGTCTTTCAAAAGAAATCTTCCTAAGATATGGTGGTGTCGATGCAAATGGATATGGTTCGCCTAAATCTGGAGCTGCCACTACGAATAAAAGACAATCGTACCTTTTTTAATCGACCGTGTATCTTAAAAATAGGGGTAATAAATAATGATGTCAGTATTAATGTTGTATCTCTAAAAACTTTGCAATGTTTGCGAAAATAAAGATGAACAAAGATGAATAACGTATAATATGCACAGCTAATAAAAAGACTTTAATTTAATAAATTATAGAGGTAGTTTTGTGTATCTTCTGCAATTTTTTTTGTTTGCTTTTGTCAAATAGGATGCTGTTTCTTGACCTAGGGCTCATTTTTACCTTGTTAGATACAGCTCTTTTGAGCTTGTCCACCTGCTCCTCTGATTTCAAAAAACGTTCAACTTCTTTGGTGGAAGGGCTTGGACTTACGCCAATGAATGTTGAGGTTAAAAAAGTGAAAATCATGTACGTTTATCTACATTAATCAACTGCCAAGTATCAGAACTATGAAGACATTAATCCGTAATTTAACTTTCCCATCATGGACCCTCCTAACAAGCCAGTAATTTTACCTGATCCGGATTTAAACATTCAATTAGAGAAGAGTAAATTCACGTATTTTGCGTCAGTACTTGGCCCTTTTGTAAAACTTAGTTCGGACGCGACACAAAAGCTTGAAAGTGAACGATTTCAAAAAATTGTCAACCTTTTTTCTGGAGAAATCTTATCCACTGGGCAATTTTCGCTTCTTATTCTACCCGCTGAAATCTACCCCCATAACGGGTTCGAAGACTCACACCTCGAAAAGTCAGGTAACTCTTTTCCCTAAGAATTAGAGAGTTACCAAAGAAAATACAAACAGCTTAAAGTATGTATTGTCGAAGAATCAGAAGGAGGGGGGGGGGGGGGCTATTAAAAAGCTCGACATAGGAACCAAATATTATAATATTTGGTTCCAAGCCGTCTTTTGCTACACCGCAACACCCCAGATGCCACGAAATATTGCAAACCATGGATCTTAACTCTTCCTGTTTATTTTTTCAACAAAAAAAATCGACGACTTTGATAGTCGGGTTGCTTTTGAGTGTAACCGCGGCCTTAAAAAACTTGAAGATGCAATAGGAATCCAACAAGGAACGCAAAAAACGTGCAATTTCTTCATTTGCAATGCCTCTAATTGAGTCAAACCCGCTGTCTTCGAGTTGACGAGGAAGAACATCATTTACGTCAGCGTATTCTGTGTCCAGAAAAAAGGTTGACAATTTTTTGAAATCGTTCACTTTCAAGCTTTTGTGTCGCGTCCGAACTAAGTTTTACAAAAGGGCCAAGTACTGACGCAAAATACGTGAATTTACTCTTCTCTAATTGAATGTTTAAATCCGGATCAGGTAAAATTACTGGCTTGTTAGGAGGGTCCATGATGGGAAAGTTAAATTACGGATTAATGTCTTCATAGTTCTGATACTTGGCAGTTGATTAATGTAGATAAACGTACATGATTTTCACTTTTTTAACCTCAACATTCATTGGCGCAAGTCCAAGTCCTTCCACCAAAGAAGTTGAGCGTTTTTTGAAATCAGAGGGGCTGTCAAAAAATACTTCTTCGCATGCTTTTTGATTGATAAATTGGTCTTTTCTTTTTAGAGGATTTTTAATGCTTGTTACCTCTGCACTGGGATGATTTCTTTTCAAATGCTGCTTCAAGAGTACTAAACCACGAACTGCAATGTTACAGATTGCGCAGTTGAACTTTCCTTCGCTGTTTGCATTGATGGTTAGGATAACTACGCATGAAAACGTAAAATTTAGTTTTTAATTAAGAATAATATCAAAGAAGAATATACTTACTGCCATGGTCCTTCACTGTCACCACGTCATGATGAGCATCATATTTACTAGTACGTTTTTTGCCGCTAGTGTCAAACTCGGTCCCATATATTTCACAAGAGTACCTACCGTGTACTTTAGGATCGCTTTGTTTTTTCCCACTCATTTAATGTTGTCAAACAAAGTTCTGAGTTACTTCCTGTGAATGGATCTACAAACAAAATGAGATCAGGGATCATTATTTGGCTAGTTTGGCTATATGACAGGACACAAAAGTTATACTTACAGTACACGACTATCAGATAAATGCTTGCACATTTGTGCACCTACTATCGATTTTAGGCGGTATTCTCGTAATAATGATGTCATATTGATGTTAGAATAGGTGGCGTTTGACTTTTTCTTGTGAACACCCGTTCTGTTTATTTTGAAGTTGTTCTTTTTAAACAAGAGGAATTTCTTAGTACGCGGTCAGAAAGAAAGTGCGGCGTAATGCTTTGGAGAAATTCTTGATGCACAGTCAATTTACACGATCGATTAAAAAGGTGTGCCATATTACTTTTCATTTACCTTTACAGATAACCATTACTCTAAGAAGAACCATATCGGTTCGTACAAACATAAAATAAAATAAAAACCAAGACATGAAAACAAAGCAAAATAGTAAGAGAAGAAGAAAGAAGAAAAAATATACCTGCTGAAAAAAAAAAAAAGATAAATACTTGTGATAAAATAAGGCGTCTATTTAACGATGTAATCTATTTATTACTCGTTTCATGTGATTCCTTTTTATGCGGAAAAAGTAATAAAATACGTCCCACTTTTTTGGATCGACCGTGCAAATAGAACCGTGTATCAAAGCAATACGCCACACTTTCTTTCTGAACGTGTAAATAGAACGCGTACCAAGAAATTCCCTTTAAACGAATACGTACCTTTTGCTCGGATTCTATTTTTCCATCCAAAATAGCATTTTCTAAATTTGGATGATGAAGTGGCTTATGTTTCGGGTTTAGGAAAAAAAAAAAGATTTACCTGCCTTTTTTTCAGTTTGTTACTATGAGCCAACAAGACGATCTCAGTAATTCCTTACAGGAACTTTCACTCAATAAAGAAGAACCCGTTATTAAAAAGACCAAGGCTAGCTATGATAAAGTAGCTTTAAGAGAACGTTGGAATATTCTTGGTAAAGAAGCCGAACAAAGTAAGTTAAAAAAAAAGACGTGAAAAAAAAGTATGGCAGGAGTGAAAAAAAAAAATTAAAGTTTCTATAAAGGTATATTGTCTATGATCCGTAAAGCTTGTATGGGTGCTTTTGCACGTAAAGATTTTTTCAAGATTTTACAGTTAATTAAAGCAAGCTTCGTACAACGTGATTATGAAGGTATCTTTACAGACGCAATCAACTTGGAAATATATACAGCAGCCTATGTACCTGGCCGAGCACTTTGTTACTTTGAAATCTTTTGTAGACCTCAATTATTGAAATTTTTAACACGACCTAGTCAGATTTACTGTGTCGGTTCTGGTTCGGGATCAGAGTTAGCTGCAATTGCAGCTGCTATGACTCGAGTACCGGCTGAGCGTCAACGAGTTAATTTAGTTATGCAAGATATTGGAGAGTATGAATCTGTCTTGACGTCGTTTGAAAATACAATTAGAGACAAATGGTTGTTGACACCTGAACAATTAACTTGTACCTATGAGAAAGGGGATATATTGGAAGCAAATGAACATACAGATAAGAGATTCGCTGAATCAGATTTAATTACATTTATGTTTGTCATGAATGAATTGTTTGTGAAAAAGGCACCTTCTATGGATTTAATACAAAGATTAGTAAAAAATATGAAAAAAGGAGCACATTTATTGGTAAAAAAAAAAAAAAATTATTTATGGTGCGTGTGAAATCGTATATACTAATCCTATATATCTTTTTCGTAGGTGGTGGAATCTGCTGGCTCGTTTTCTCACCTTAAAGTGGGAAATAAGACGTATATGGTATATATGCTTTTAGATGCTATTAAAGATTTGGAAGTCGTGGTTGCAGAGGATTCACGCTGGTATAGGTAAGATAGTGTATATTTTTTTTAAGAAAAAGAAAAACGTTGTGCTAAAATAATACTTTCTTTTTAAAAAGACGTTCTGATGACTTGAAATATCCTATTGATGTTCAAAATATGAGATACTTTATTCGCTTGTACAAAAAGAAATAAAAGATTAGTGTAACATATATATTTTTTTTCACACATTACCCGCTTTTTGCTCCGATTAACAATGGGGGTATATTTATTTTTTCAAATATATATTATATTAGCTTAGATAACATGAGTTCTTTTTTTTTAAAGTTTTTTTTTCTTCTTTCTTCTTTACTTTTTTCTGTTTTTCCTTTGTATACCTTATATTATGTCTGCTATTTCTAATAACGGTAAAGCATTCCTTGCTTGGTATCTTACCCACCTTGTTGCTTCACCTCTTCGTACCAAAGCCTGTACCTCAGGTATCTTATCTGGTCTTCAAGAATTGACAGCACAAAAATTATCAGGTGTAAAGCAATTCGATAAACGTATTATTCAAATGGCTGCTTATGGTAAATTTATAAATAATAAGGAAGAAATATTTTTTTTTAATTCAAAAATTGGGGTGAAATAGGTTTATTTGTTTCTGGACCCTTGAGTCATTTCATGTATGAAATTATGAACAAAGTGTTTGCTGGCAAAACTGGTTCTAGTGTAAAGATTGGACAATTACTCTTTTCAAATTTGATCATTTCACCTGTTATGAATTCAGGTACACATAAATATTTTTTTTAAAAAAAAGGGGGTTGTATTAAAATATAAATTTGTAGTGTATTTAACTGCTATGGCCGTTATGGCCGGTGTTCGTGCACCAGCACAATTAAAGGCCAACATTAAGAATGGTTTATTACCTATGCAAAAGGTTTCTTGGGTTATCTCTCCATTAACTATGATGCTTGCACAAAATTTCTTACCTCCTACTACTTGGGTTCCTTTCTTCAATTTGATTGCCTTTGGTAAGTTTTATAGATTATGAGGGCTCTTTTTATTCTATTTTATTAATGCATTTTTTTTTTGTAGTTTTTGGTACATATATGAATACCATGATTAAGCGTAGACGTATTAAGGAAGCCGAAGCCAAAAAGCAATAAGCTTTTTCGCATCATCTAAATAAAAAAGTGCTTATTACACTGTTTTAAAAAAAAAAGAAACTTAATTCATTCACGGTAATCCATAAGTTTAATGTGAATTATGCGAGAAGTTGAGCCGTATTAATAACTAGCATCTTGTCATAAGTAATACGTCCTTTCATAAACTAGTTTTTTTTTTTTTTTTTTTTTTTCGAAGAGCACGGCTATAAATGCGTTTAGTGGTCCGTTCTTGTAAATCCCATAAACGAATTTTAATATCTGTAATTTGTAAGTAATATATTTATACATTAGTAGAGTTGGGACTCTCAATTCAACGATATGTAAAAAAAGACTGTCATCAATAATAATAATAAAAATATGACGGTCTATTTCGTTTACCGCTGGGACAGTTATTTGTTTTTGAAATTTCTTACATCCAGAATGGATGTATGATGATTCTATTGCAGCATTTCCTTTGCCTCGTATTTTTTTAATAAATTACTTTTACAAAAACATCAGATTGCCCTCAATGCGACATTTAGAGGACTTTAAAACGGAACTATAAAAAGTTCCCATACAAAAAAAAACCGTCAGATTGAAGTCGTCATCTCTTTTTCTTTTTCTTTTTAAATAAAAAATATTATGCCAGAAATAGCTGAAGTAAAAAAAAAAAAAATTCAGTAAGATATACAGCACTAAACTATACCTAATATTAGGTTGAACACGCTAGACTACGTATACATAGACAATGTCTTAACCATAAGGTTATCAAAGTTGAACACGTAGGTTCTTTATCTCGAGAAAAAAATAAACGTTATAACCAAAAAAACCCATATTTTAGCAATCGGATAATATTGTATATAAAGATATCGAACCCTCTGAATTTGCAGATACAATTTTAAATAAAGTACTAGTCGATACAAAACGTTGGGGAAAATACTTTTTACTAAGTAAAAAAAATAAAATCTTACATACTATACGTCAATGTATCTAACATACACGTATTTTAGTTTTTGATCAAGGACCGAGTTTGGTTGCTCATTTTGGTATGACAGGTCGTATTAGGGTAAAAATCAATTTTTCTATCCCACCGCTATTAAAAGCTGAAAAAAAAAAACCTATTCAAACTAGTTCCAACACGAAGAAGAAGTTTGGCCGCCCAAGTTTTGGAAATTGCTCATCACATTCCAAGACCCCACCAATCCTGATAAGACCATCCAATTTGGCTTTCAAGACCCGCGTCGACTAGCGAGACTACGACTCGTCGCTAGCCCAGACCCTTTACTCGAACTACCCATCAGCAAACTCGGTTTTGACCCTGTACTTAACCTGCCTTCGCTTTCAACATTTAGTCAACTGGTTCTCCGTCGTCAAGTTCCTATCAAAGCGTTGCTGTTAGACCAAGCGTTTTCTGCCGGTGTAGGTAACTGGGTCGCTGACGAAATTCTGTACCAGGCCAAGATCCATCCTGCTCAATACTCTCATTCTTTAACTGACAATGAACTAGAATTGCTTTACGAAAAACTGAAATATGTCTGTGAAACAGCTGTAGCGCTGGAAGCTGATGAATCCAAATTTCCTGCAGATTGGTTAATGCCGTACCGTTGGAATAAAGGTAAAAAGACCGACCAGATTTTACCAAATGGTTTGTCGCTGCAGTTTGTAACGGTAGGTGGTAGAACTTCGGCTATTGCTCCTGATATACAAGTTTTACGTATTGTAGAAAAGAAAAAAGTAGTTAAAAAAGAAGGTGGTGTTAAAAAGGAAGAAGTGGAGAACGAAAAAATAGTGGTAAAGAAAAAGAGTGTGATAGTTAAAAAGGAGCCTGCTGTTAGACATGTAACTGGAACTCGTCGATCTTTAAGAATAAAAGAAGAACAAAAAAGCTAATACAAAGCTTTGTAGTTCCTTTCTATTGTACATTGAAATTAAAAAAGTTTCGAGTTAATTATAAGCCTATTTTATTTACTATTTACTTTCAACTAAATAACCCCCTCCCAGGTCGTTTAACTATTTTGATAAAGCCCTCTCCCCCATCGACACATTTCTACTCATAATTTTGGTATTCATATTGCTTGATAGTTGTATATTTCGTTAGCTAGATGAAAATAATAATTAATCTTACTAATTTTTCACACTCCCTTTTTTTCCGTTCACTCAAACAAATTTTTAATCTCGCGCGTGCACTTTAATTGAAAATTTAAAATTACACCCCTCGCCCATTTATTAGATATATAACAAAAAAAAAAAAGATTAAAGCTTCTTATATTTTCTTAAACCAGATTCAACAGCAGCAGCGGCCCACTCTTCAGCATGATGGAAACCATCTTCAGTAGTAGATCTAGCAATAGCTTGTTCGTCATTATAGCACGTCAAGACGCCAAACATGACAGGAACACCAGTATCCAACTGAACCTTCATAATACCGTGAGTGACAGCATCACAAATATATTCAAAATGAGCAGTTCCTCCCTTAATAACAAGACCAATACAGATGACTGCATCGAAAGGTCCAGTCTTTTTTTCTTCCTTCTTTTCCTTTCCGATAGCAGGTGAACCAAGTAAATCACTAGCTGTTTGAGATCCTTGTGCTTGGGAGAGTTCGATAAGTTGCTTGGCAGCCATAGGAAGTTCATATGCGCCAGAAACGGTATCCTAAGTTTCAAATTAAAAAACTGCATTTATACACACATCTGTATAAAGTTTACTTACGGTAAAGACGTTTTCGGGTAAAACATTGTATCTTTCAATTAAAGTATCACGAACCTTCTTGTAAAGTTGGTCAACAAGAGCAAAATTCCAACGTGTATGGACAATAGCGATACGAAGACCGGATCCATCAAGTTTAACCTTAGGTGGCGCGACACCCTTTTCAAAAGTTTGTGTACTCATAATATATATGTAAAGGAAAAAGAAAGAAAAAAAAACGCGGTTTTATCTCATTATTAATTATTTATAAGCTGTGATTTAAAAAAAAACTTCCGTGGTCACAAACATCATGATGACTTTATTGAGTCTTCAAGTATTAATAATTTCTTCTTTTCCAAATAAAGTTGACTTTTAGCATACTCTTTAATAGCTTTCAACATATCTTGTTCCACGTTTGGTTTATAATTAGTTTCAATATCTTTTTTCAAATTACCATCTATTCTTTCAAATCTTGTCAGTGTTTCTTTTTCATGAATACGAGCCTATATAACAACAAAAAAACCGTCAGTAAAAAAAGATATATATCACTATTAAAAAAAGAAGTACATTTTCTAGTAGAGCAATTGCATCGCTGGCTTGATTTCGATCAATATTAATAGATGATTTTAATCTTTCAACACCTCTCAAACTAGATTCAGTTATTTTCCTACTGGTTAAATAATCTGATAAAGCATTTAATCTTCTTTGCATAGCATTCTAATATAATATGTATTAAAATAAGATGTAAAAAAAAAAGGGGTTGGGAGAGAAGAGAGAAAACAAACCTGAGCAGAAATACAATTCTTTATTTGATATGAAATCTCATCACCCATTGTTTCGCTTAATGCTATTGATTGTGATCTCTCAAGATCGGATAATTGTTGATATCCCTTGGCAACAGCTTTATACAATCTAAAAAGAAAAAGGTTAAAAAAGCAATGCCTGTGTAACATGCTATTAATACATTTACATAAACAAACTGGGATTTCGTTCGATTCCACCATAAGAAACTAGTGAGCTTGATAAATTCATCCAAGCATGAGCCATTTCTTTTTTTTTACAGGAGATAAAGTAAGTATACAGATGGAGGGGGGTTGGGGCGATAATAACGCATAAAGTATACTTTACCATTCTCTTCCAGTATTAACTTTTCAATGCGAAAAGACATTTGATATAAATCGGTTGAAAATGTATTTAGCTGCTTTATCCAGAATCGAAATTCAGGTTTCATATCTTCCTCAGATACGTTTATAATAAGTTGTTTATGTCTTGACTTTATTGTTTTTGGTGTTGGTCTAAACTATAAAGGATGATTATTTAACAAAAACATGATGTACTTGTTAAAACTTGTTTACCCCAATTTCACTTTCAACAAACTCTCTTAATCCTTCACTAAATTTAGCTCGAGCATGTTGCGTTATTCTATCCAACCAAACCTGAATTTTATTCTCTACTACACCTGCATCCATCTTTTCCGCATTTTGTTCGTTGGGAAGTTTTATAGTTAACCACCACTGTCTACCTACCAACTTTCCTTCTTTATCTAGCCGTGGTAAAGGACAACTCGGTAACGTTGGTATTAGCACATCATCCAACGTAGAAACTAAATGGTCATGTAATTTAGCTAATTCCGAATAATATCTTGGAAATCTCTTTTGCTTTTGTTTGTACTTGGTCAAGTTGGTCTAATAATAATAATACTTTAGTAACAGTTGAAAATATATATTCTTTTTCTTTCTTACATTAGCTTCTAACCAAAATACGGGATCCTTTCTTTTGTAATCAACATTAGTTACTTGTAACTCTATGTGAAAAGACATTTTTTTTTCTTTATTTATTTATAAGAGTATGTTCAAAAAGAGAAAGAGAAAAAAGAAGAGAAAAGGAAGTGCGTGTGTTTCAATTTTCCCTTTATAATCATACAACAACATTTGTTTGAAAATCAGTCACGTCTCGGATGGTACCTTTTGCGTTCTGTTGAGGGTTTTTTTTATGGTTCCGGTTATTTGTAAGATGTTGCGTTGAACTTTGTATACTTTGTGTCATACCTTATTTCTATGTTTATTATGTTCTCCGTACACAGTACTTCCACACTTTCTTGAAAAGGTTGGTCAAATTTTTGAAACCCAACTGGTCTCTTTTTCATACCTCGACAATAATCTTACTCAAGGACCAAATCCCTTCACTCAGGTAGCAGACCATACAACAAGTAATTTATCTCCTCTACTGTCCTCACTTGTAAAAATAAATAATAAGGCTGATATAAGTTAATAACTTGATTAAAAATGAAATGTACTAGCAGCATCTTTCCATCTTATCAATTTGGGTATTTCTGACAAGTTGTCGAGTTGTTATAGGAACAATGATTGCTGCATGTTGGATCCTGAACATAACTTCTTCATGTACCGCGAGCTCCTCAAAAAGCATCTTGCAAATGCTTAACCAGGTTTTCTATTAGTCAAATATCATAATCACTAATAACATCATGGTCTTGCTTATATCCATTTTTGTACAACGTTTTTGCAGGAGTAAACTTTAACATCTGTAATTGCTTGGATAAGGTTCTTGGCACTTTCGGTGATTTCTACTTCTTTGACATTTACAGATAACATGATGTTTTTATATTCTTCTTCAGCTGTACACATTTTTATAATATATTCCATACTGAATCTGATGTTAGATCTATGACGCCTAGTTGAGCTAAGCTGTATAGAAACTTAGTTAGAAAAGTATTCACTGAAGGAGGACGGTTAGAAGATGAGGATGAGGTACTTACATTGTTAGCTCTTTCAATAATATTTTGATGCGCTAGTCGCTAAATAGAAGAAATAGCAGAACGAAATTCATTATTGCACGTCAAAAATCTGGCCAGCGTTTTCAAGAAAGTGTCCAATTGATAGTGGAAGTACTGTATACAAATATGTTGTACTTTTTATATATATATTCGTCTTTATTTTAAACTTCATTATTAACAGAGTAATCCTTTCTGTATTCTGTTTCTCACACGTACTTGTACTTATCACTTGTTTACACAAAAAAAGAAAGAAAAAGTGTATGATCTTGACATAGTACTTTGTGTTACTGTACTCCACACCTTCATCACCGCCAAAAGTTTTGTTTAGCGCACAATCTCGGAAACCATGCAGCTCATCTTTTGTTTTTCCTTTTCCCCTGTGTGACTTGATATCAATACAGAGAGGTAATTGGACAATACATGAATTCTTATTTTTCTCTCTCTTTTTTCTTCTTCTTTACTATACATTCATGTCAGAACATCAATCCATTGTACAAATTACTCTCAACACAGAGTCAAAAAGGCCCTTTCATCATACTTCCATTCCACCCCAATACCCTCTATTGAATGAACCGTTACCTGAACAACAGGTAAAGTTATATATGCTATATCTATATATTTTTTTTCTGTATCTAAACCCAACGTATACGCAGACAACAGCTTCTATCATGGAGGAACAAGTCTTGAACTACATGAATAACTCACCCACCCAAGATAAACAACATCACATTATGGAAGCAATACAACATTTACCTTTGCTAGCTAAAGAATTCGAAAAGTTGTCACCTCAATTACAAACCACCACCTTATTTCGTTTACTACAGCGATCAAATGCAAACACTCTTAAATATGCCAACTCCATCATTACACCCATTCTTAAGAGGGACTTTATTGCTTGCTTACCGCACGAACTGAAGCTTCAAGTCATTGGTCATCTTGACATCAACACACTCTGTACAGCCTCTCGTGTCAGTAAAAAATGGAAATCATTAATTGACGGCGATAAGAACACTTGGTTTCGATTACTAAAAAAAGATGGCTTTGACCTATTTCCCTCTACCTTCAAAATGTCTTGGAAAGAACATTACAAGAGACAATATACCCTAAAATCAAATTGGAAGAAGGGAAAATTTAAAAGAATCGAATTTGAAGGTCATACCGAATTTATCGTTACTTGTTTACAATTTGATGAAGAAAAGATTGTTACAGGCGCTACTGATTCTATGATTAATATCTATAATACAAATGATCCTGCCGGTCCGATGGAACAATTGCAAGGTCATGTAGGTGGTGTATGGGCTTTACAGTACGTTGGTAATACTCTAGTCAGTGGTTCAATTGATAGAACCGTAAGAGTATGGAATATTAAAAAGAGAAAATGTACACATATCTTTAAAGGTCACACATCTACTGTTCGATGCCTACAAATTGTTGAACCCGTCATGATCAATGGTAAATTAGAACCAAGCCAACCACTTATCGTGACAGGCTCAAGAGATTTCTCAATTCGTGTTTGGAACTTACCAAACGTAGAAGACGATAGTACGGAACCATATGTAGGTGAAGCATCTAACCCATGGTTTAAATTTTTGTTATTTGGGCACACACATTCTGTTAGATCCATTGCTGCTCACGGTAATACGCTTGTTAGTGGTAGTTATGATAACACAGTGGCTGTTTGGGATTTAGAGACCGGTAGAATGTTACATAGAATGGAAGGACATACAAGTAATGTATATGCTGTTGTTATTGATCCAATAAGACAACAATGCATGAGCGGTAGTATGGACAGCACCGTATATGTATGGGATATCATCACCGGTGAGTGTCTACATAAATTAGATGGGCATTCCATACTTGTTGGTCTACTAGGGTTAACACCCAACCATTTGGTTTCGGCTGCCGCCGATAAAACACTACGTGTTTGGAACCCAAATACTGGTGTATGTGAGCACGTCTTGGCTGGTAAGCATGGTCACGAAGGTGCCATTACTTGCTTTAAACATGACGATGAAAAAGTTATTTCAGGTTCGGAAGGTGGATTGAAAATGTGGGATATAAAAACTGGTAGACACTTGTATGATTTAGTGACGGATGTGAAAGGTGTGTGGTGGGTGACATTTGATAAACGAAGATGTATTGTAGCTATTCGAAAGTAAGTTTTTTTTTTTTTTTTTTTTTTTTTTTTTTTTTTTTATATATTAAACGTTTTATATGGACTGATAAATATATATATTTTAGTCACGATGAAACTTCTTTTCAAATGCTTGATTTTGGTGTACCTAATTTAGAATAGTAAACAAAGAAAGTATGATGGTATTAATTACTACTTATCATCCCCTTATTTTTCAGTATATGTTATTTTAGCTGTATATCGAAAAAAATAAACGTATCTTACATATACTATTTAACAATCTAAGATTGTGTTGCTACTATTTACCATTCATGTAAATAGCCACATCATAAACAACTTTAAATCTATTTACCCCTAAAACATTCTTTTGTGTGTTCTTTATGCAGTTCTCTGTCGAAAGAATCGCTTCTTTTTTTTTTTTTTTTTTGGTTTTAAGGACACCGACAACCCTTACTTGAAGCGTAATTTAATCGCTCCTCGAGTATACATCTGTTAGACATAACAGTTTATTCGATGCGTAAAAGATAAGTTTATATTGGTTAAATGCATTTTGTTTGTTCGCAAAACTCCTTAAAAAGATCTTTTACGTTTTGATCTAGAGTGTTCTTTTTTTACTCGCATTTTGTACCTGCACTCATAAATTTAATAATCCATATGAAAAAAAAAAACGAGTAGCATATGTCATTACGTAAATATCGTTCCACGTTCTTTCAGGGTGATGACTATTCATCACACCTTTTTTTGTGTGCTACCAGTGACTTGTTTTAAAAAAACCGCTCATAAATACCAGCCAAAAAAAAAAACCTGCAGTTTCCCTCTCTTTATTTAAATAAAAAAAAACATGATTCAAAAAGCACTACTATCAGCAGCAGTGACTATTTTACTAGCTCACTATATTTCTCAACAAAAACGAGACCGTAAAAGAACAGTTGACCCCAGCGGTGAACGCGTTATTATTGTCGGTTGCTCATCTGGCATTGGTAAAGACTGTGCACTCAAGTACGCTTCTCGTGGCGCCAAACTCGTTTTATTCGCTCGTCGAGAAGAGCTTTTAAAGCAACTTCGGGACGACTGTCAAGCGGCTGGTTCACCCCTTGTAGAGTATTTTGTCGGTGACGTGACAAAGGAACACGATTTACAACAGTTATCAGACTTCACGCAAGAAAAGTTACAAGGTATCGATACCGTCATTTATTGTGCTGGTATGATCTCTGTCCGACCCTTTTTGGAGTCCTGCGGTGTCAGTGTAGTGGATAAAACAGTGACAGTCGACAAAGAAAAGAGTCAAGCTGTCGACGCTGCCTTATTAAACATCACCACCATCAACTACTTTTCCGCTATTTGGACTGCAAAGTTATTTTTACCCATCTTAATCTCGAGCTCGGTAGCTCCTAATTATATTGTGATATCTTCTATGGCCGGTAAAGTAGGCGCACCTACAAGAGCTCTCTATGCCGGTTCAAAACATGCTCTTCATGGTTTCTTTGATTCGATTCGTGTAGAATTGAAACCTTTAAATGTACATATTGGTTTGATTTGTCCAGGTACTGTAGATACAGATTTACGTTTCTCCGCTGTCGATACATCGCTTGGAAGTGGTACGGTCTCAGGTTCAAAAAAGAATAAATTATCTCCCAATCAAGTAGCAGATCGAATCATATTAGCATCCGATCTTCGAGAAAGAGAAGTCTATATACCGTCTTGGTTTGGTTATGCTGCTTTATGGGCCAAACTAATTGCTAGTCCGTTAGTGGATGTATTCGCCGCAAGAAAGTACAAGACTTAGACTCATGACACAACCTTGATCCCAATTCTCGTTTTAAGGTAGTACAGTGAAGCTGATAAATTTTGGTTGCATTAAAAAAATAAAGGTCACTTTTTATAAACCACATAAAACCATAAGTCGCAATTTTATAAAACGAAGATAGTAGAAAAGTAAACGCTGGGCGTACTTTTACAAATACTGTGAGGGTAAATCAACTGGTAACCCAAAACTCTACACAAATGGTAAATGAAAATAAGAATAAAGCATATGTATTCAAATATTTCTGAAGATATAAACGCTTTACCTTTTACAAATAGCTTTCTTTTATTTTTTCGTTAAACGAACTTAATAAATAGTTCCCTGACAGTGTTAATCTCAGTAAGACAAAAGAACGCGTTATTTTTTCAAAAAAGATAGAATAAATACAGCCTAAGCCTTGTCCGGTTAATCAATGTGGCTTCTACTATCAAATATAAATATCCCACTTATGATAAATAAATAAAACTTAGTCTCTTTTTCTCATAAACAATATAAGTCCTATCGTCTGACTTTACAGCCTTCTTGGGGTTGGTGTGGTTGTGACCGTCATGAGAAGCCTTGATCACAACCTTTCCAGGCCAACTTTTCCCATACTTGATGAAACAAGAACAGTCGAATCGTTGGGTATCCTTGCGATACTTTTTGGACTTCTAGTCTCCTTCTACTTTTTTCTGGTGGCCATGCTTACAGCTTAAAAGCAGACTTTGGCGTGTAGCGTTGGAGTTGGTAGTCACAAACGCCGTATTTTTTTCCTTGCCAAAGTTCAACGCCTCTTCACGCGCAGTAGCTGAACTGGAATACTCCTTTCCAATAATAAAGACTTCATTAAAAGTCTTGATTTCGATTGTATCGTTAATACTTTCGAATAGATTAATTTCTTTGAGTTGACGACAAGTTGTCGTGCGCCAAGTTTCGAAATATGACGTTGTCAATTTTTTTCCCGTCTAAAACTAACAATTTTATAGCATTTGCTGTTCCAGCTGGGAGTGGGAAGTGGCCTTCTTTCTCTTGTCAAGCATATGATTTAATATATACGCAATCTAACTCGCCGTTTTCTTCTCAGTCATATATGGGGGAGAGTTTAAAAAAGGTGCTGCTTACACTTATACGTCTTGAATGCCGCTCTTTTATCGTTTGTATCCCATCATTCTTGATCGTGTTCAAGGGGTTATTTTTCTTTTATCGTCAACTTGATTTTTTGTAAGGCGAAACTTCCATCAGTTTCTCTCTGGTAACGCTTCCTACCATTTTTGAACCTTCATGCACCTAAAAAAAAAAGCTCGCTTTTTTTTTGAACGACCAAACGAAAATATATATCAGCTTCACTGTACATGCGCACCCCCTATTGCGTATCATTTCTCTCCTATTGACTCCAAAATAATGATAATAAAATCTCGACCTTTCTTTCTCTTTTTTATCTCTTTTTTTTTCTCCCCCCCCCAAAAATATTTATATATAAAAATGCGTTACTACTATTTAATATTAATACTATTGTACTGTATTATACATGTAAACGGACAACAAGAAACAACTACGATTTATACATCGTTTGACAATATGACCAGAACCATGGATGAAAATACGCCTACATCTATTCCAACAGCCACTGTGACTATATCCACAACACTAAACAGCACAACAACCGATATAAATAGCACTAGTACTTCAACAACTTTTTTCTCTCCTTCTCCCACTTCCTTTGTCTTTACTCACTTTCCTATTTTTCCAATTCATACGGGTTCTAGCTCTTCCATCATGTCCAGTGCGAGACCTTCTCAGTCCGCTCCATTTCCAGACGATACCATTGGAAAATACGGTAGATTACATATATCAAAAGCAAACACTTTGACTATTCCCTATTATTATTATTTATGTACCTTTTTATATTTAAGTTTTTACCTTTTAAAATAATTGTAAGGAGTTGTGATTTATTATTTACTATGATCAGACTATTAGGAGAGATTTTTTTTTAAAAAAAATCATTACAATTTATACATACAAATGTCTTGTCAAATAAAAAAAAAACCTTTTTTTCTTTATTTTTATTGTGTGGGCATAATAGAATAGATACTATCTTTGTAACATTTCAATTTTACTAATTCGTGCAAAAGATGATGAAGTTTTCTATCCCAATTTGTAAGTGCTTGCATTGTATTTAAACCATGTTGATTACCACTGGCATGAAACTTATTTGTTTACAATATTAATATACTGCACACATAAAAAAAAATAATTTATATATACCTTTTTATCAAGCGATAACTTTAATTCTCGATGCTGGTCTAGTTCCATATTGAGAGCACCAATTTGAGTTTCCAGATCATAATACTGGTACCTCAAATCAAGCGTACTATCAACCATGCAGGGAGTTTGTGGAAACCAAACAGGTACATTCTCTGTTGTGAACTCCCTTGTTGTGTTATCCCATTTGGACCCCCACCCGTAATCAATATTACAAACGGCGCCTGTCAAAGCACCTTTACTAATCTTGGCAGCGGTCGCATTGGCTGCTTCTACCCACGCCTGAACAGCAAACATATCCATGGACTCAAACAACCAAAGTCCTCCTTCTGCAGTCTCCATACGAAACACGTGAGGCCTTTGTCCGTTCCAGCCAGGTGGAGGAATAGCACAAGTATAAGTGTGATTCATTTCCAATTTACCTAAAGGTGTTCCCTTCTCATCCGGTTGCCAATCTTCAATTCCTCCTTCTTGAGAAATAATGTCTTGTAAAGAGCACACCGACTGGTTCCACAGCATTATACTTCTTCTTCTTCTGGCTTTATGGTCGTGGCACGTAGTAGTAGTAGATTGTTGATGCGATACATGAACTGCTCTATGCATGATCAATTCCGTATCATTCATAACCAAGTAACATAACTGCCATTGACGATGACGAGCACGTTTATCCGTACTTTCCATAACATGTTTCCGCATGACCAGTCCATGTTTTAATTCATGTGTTGGTAATGAAACTTTAGTGTCTAAAGGACTAATCACTGATTGTCCTCTTCTTCTACGAAACGATTGGCTCTTGCCTAGTTCGTTCTTTGGTAAGGTTCTTGATCGATATAAATTACCTGCATTTATTTCAGGGCCCTGACACTTTTTAGCTTGATCAATGCGATGGGATTTAACTGCAGTGTACATATCCTAACAAATATATTAAATTTTTTTTTTTGGTTGTTTTGGTTTTATGCACAGCTTTTTAGTACCTTTAATAAGCTTTCAATATCCCCTAACCAATGCTTCTGCATCCGTGTAAGCCCTAATCCATCATTCGACGACTTCCACGAAATATTTGATTTCAGAGCATCCAACTTGTTGATAATCGTATTGTCTTCTAGTGAAGCACTCTCAAGTTGATAAAGTGAATCACTACTACTGCTTTGATAACTAATGATCGAAGCACGCCTTTTTCGATATTTACTAAATTCTCCCTCTAAATGAGGAAACACAAGTGAATGAACTGTTTCCATCGTATTCTTGACAAAACTATTTCGATTCATCTTGTTTGCCCAGTCTGCTACAACATGTAGATCCGTATTTAGTAATAGTAAAGAATAAGATAAGGCGTAAACTACATCAACACAGTGTAGGATAGTAGTAGGGTTACACTCAAAGTACCGTTTAGCAAATGCTTCAATGATGCGATCCAGCTGCTGAGATTCTCCTTTCAGGTAAAGTTTGGAGCATAATGCACGAAATGCCTCATCGAGTCTTGTGTTTGCAAAGTCAAAATTGTTCATATACAGGTCTAATACTTTAGCTCTTGTTTCAGGTCTATACAAAAGGTTTTTTAAGCACTTTAAATGGATAAATAATAGAACTTTTTTTTTACTTTGATCCCAGCCATTCAGCAATTTCTTCTTTTAAACAGAGTGTTTGATCTTCAGCCCATAATCTCTTTTGAAGAGTAACATGATCAATGCTGCTAGGTTCTACAGCGTTTTCTACATGATTGTTTGGTAGTTCAATGCAGGAGGAAGAAGTAGTGGTGATAGAGGAAGCAGAAGATTTAGTTGTTGAAAAGGTACTGTAGATTGAGCTTGTATTACATAAACTATTGGCTCTTCTTATACTGATAGCTGGTTTAGCTTGAAAATCCTGAATTGTGTAGCTCAGGTCCAATGTATGACGATAAGAGGATGAAACCCTTCTCCTGAAATTATTGTCGTTGGTGGTTACTATAGTAGGTAAGTGATAATTTTTTGTGGATTTGGTAATCATGTTTTTTTTACTAGATCTACTGACAGACGAATTGTTGAATTTGGAATGCGACGATCGAGAAGGAACTAAAATCATCTTTTCTTTAGTGGGCGAAGGGGAAAGGGATTTATTTGTTGTAGAATTAGCACTTGATGAAGTCTATTAATACATGCATTAATAATTTTTTTATCTCGTATTTTCCTTATATTATATATTATATTACACCCGTTAATTTCTTAAAGAGACTTTTTAATGACTATATTATTATCGTCTACATTTATCAGTAAAACAATTACATTTTATAATTTACAATTTGTTACCTTAGAAACTAGGTTGTTATGGTGATGTCGGTATCTTTTTACAAACGATTGATCAATTCGAGGTGATCTAACCAGCGCTGAAAATTGACTTTCTTTATCTACTGTAATAAAAAATACATGTCAAAAATCTGAATAAAAAAAATCATGCTACGAAATAATTTTTTATTTTACCTGTCACTTTATTTTCGAGGCATTCAACCAGTGAAATACCGTTTACTTTTCTCGAATTAGGTAAAATATCCATTGTTTAGAAATAACAATGAAAAAGAAGGAAAAAATAGAATTGAAATACAAAAAAAAAGGGAAAAAAATCCAAGTGAATATAAAGATGAATATTTTAAGGGGCAAAATAAAAAATCCAATTAACTCTTTTGTCAAAGAGCCCTATTGATTACGTCACATACAACATAGTTGGGTTTTTCGCTTATTCAATATGTGTGTGTTGTGCGAGCGTAATTACAGTTTAGGCGGTGGTGTGTTAAATAAAAAAAAATGCCTTTTTGCTTGCTTTAACAAATCATTTTATCAGTTTTTTTTTTTTTTTTACAAAGTAGAAAAAAAAAAAGTTTTAAAAAGAACAAAAAGGTAACTCAAACCTATTTTGTACGAAAAATAAATAAATAATCAAAAAAAAAAATATTAACTTGTTTCAACTATAAAATAAATAAAGATCAAATAACCGGCTCTTTTTTTCTTTTTTACATATTAAAAAAAAAAGAAAAAAATACAAGGTCATCAAGAAAACCTTTTTTTTTTTTTTTTTTTTTTTTTTTGCAAACAAAAGGTAAAGCAAAAATAAACCAATGGAGAATTGGTCTTTACGAGAAAATAACGATTCCCCTGTTGGAGTCAACGGTTTTGTGGATAACATGCAACTACTTTGGAAACTTCAATCGCTCGAACCTTTAATGTCAACCGATGAAAACGACGCTTCACAATCCGCTTTTCCTGATTTCAATCAGTCTAGCTCCACTTCGGATTTACCTGACGACGATGATTTAGTTGACAAGTTATTTCGTGAAAGTTTGGCTATGCAACAGGGTTAGTTGCTATGGGTACAAAATACCTTTTTTTATTATTATTGTATTGATTTTTTTCTTCTTCTACCAGTAGATATGGATAACAACACAAACAATCAAGATACTTCATTAAACGAAAATCTGTTATTATTATCATCACCACCTAGTAATACTATTATACAGGACGCGCCAAGCATCGTAAGAAAGCGTTCTAGGTCACCTGTAATCACTCATCCTACGGAACCACCACCACCACCACCACCACCACCACCGCCTCAACCATCACTAACTGATCATCAGTTTTATTCTCCTTCACCTGTACAATTGCAGCAGTCCATTCCTCCACCACCACCTCCCATCGCTCAAAGTAGTCCCATCAATTCATATAGACCAATACAGCATAGCTCCCCGATTTTATCAAAGACACCATCCACTATAAAAAATGCCATGATGGATATACCTTCTTCTTCTTCTTCTTCTTCACCTCCACTACCACCACCATCACCACAAAACCATCCGTTATATGAGAGACAATTACAGTTACAATATGAAAGGCAACAAAAGGAGCAGTATGAAAGGCAACAAAAGGAGCAATACGAAAGGCAACAAAAAGAGTTATACGAAAGGCAACAGAAGGAACAATACGAAAGACAGCAACACCAAAAAGAGCAGTATGAAAGGCAGCAAAAAGAGTTATACGAAAGACAGCAAAAAGAACAGTATGAGAGACAGCAGTTGCAACAACAAAGCATACAGCAGCAACAAAAGGAGCATTATGAGAGGCAGCAAAAGGAACACTATGAGAGACAACAAAAGGAGCATTATGAGAGACAGCAAAAGGAACACTATGAAAGACAAGAGCACCAAAAGAAATTACAGCAATTTGAAAGAGAAAAATTATTATTTGATAGACAACAACCAGCCGCGCCCAGTTCTGTGATTGCTCAATTTCCCATGTCTTCCTCTTTATCGTCTCCTACCGCCACCAGCACAAAACCCAAGGTCACCACACCAATCGTCACACAACGTATACCACCTCCTCGACCCCAACTTCGTCTTCATTTCACCAAGAATGTCGAATCGCTTGATTCCGTCATTTTCGACGATCTCAAGGATCCAATGAAACCCGATCTTGATGTCAACAATTTACGTCGATTGACTGTCGCCACTTTACGCACACTAGGTGTTCATGTTTCATTTGAAGATTTACCTCCTGTCGATATCGAAGAGCCCTTAACCACGGATTCTCAACAAGTGCTTCCTGCTGCCGCCATGCAGCTCATTACCACAATGGTACTAGGTACCTCCGGTGACAAGGACGTCTCACAAACACTTGGATCTCAAATATCGAACGGGGACCTCGTAGCTCTTCAACGTATGATCGTAGCCGGCCTTCGAAGTAAGAATATCGTCATCCATACCGTCTTGACCGATCAGCCTACCGAGCCCAAAAGTAAAGTCAACGATACACATGTCAACAGCACAAGTATATCAACTACCGATTATGATATGGTCGATTTATCTCGTGTTAAATATGAACCACCTCATAACGTCACTAGATTATTCTTACGCCTGTATCGATTTATCATTAATATGCTACTTTCAACACCTGATTGTTGGCCATTTATACAACCTGTACCCGATTCCGCTTTTTTATATCATCAGGAGGTAAAAAACCCAATGGATCTTTTCACCATCGAAGAGAACGTATGGCGTGGCAAATACACCAAATTTGCCAGGTTCGAAAAAGACATGCAGTTAATTTGGAAGAATGCTAGAGCATTTCATCGTAATGCCGGTACAATTCCCAAGCATGCAGATAACCTTGAAAAATTATTTACCAAAATTGTAATAGACATAAAAAGACAAATAAGGTAACTACTCATTATATATATATAAAAAAAGGTGCGCGCGCGGGTGTGTGTATTCCCAAGTTGTAACACATCATATTATAGAAAACAACAACAACCATTAGGCCCTCATGATTTCAAATTCGATCCTACAAACTCTTTGCCAGAAGAATCCGATTTCTCTTACCCTCCCATCGACCAAGTATTCTCTGAATCAAGTACGGTCTATGCCATCTCCGCTTTGTCCCCTTTAGAACCCAAAGCACGTAAACCCAAGGGCCTCACCAACGAAAAACTACTCTACTTGCAACTTAACAGCCCGTTTTTCCACGCTGTCGAACGCATGAAATCTGACTTGGACGGTAACCACTCGCTTGTCCCTCGCTTCTACATTGCCAAGAACCGAACCCTCTTGCGTCAAATCCGATCCCAAGGCGTACTTGCCATCTTTTACAACACAAAGACCAACCGAGCCAGATCCAACAAAAACATCCGTATTGAAACAGACATGATTTTAGCTTACCCCGCCAGTGAATTATTCGATATTGATCAAATCAATGAATGTACAGACGATTTTGCTCCCAAGGGCTGGATCCACTTACGACCTTTACGTGTAGTCAACCATATCTCCTTCGAAGTCAATGAAACCATCGAACGTGATTATTTTAGAAGAATGTTCGCCACCTCAAAAATGGCTACCGACGATCGAAGTGGACATCATAACTCAAATACCAAGAAATTACTGAAGAAAGTTGTGCGTCAGATTTTAGGCTTGCCTGAAAGGACCTTAGAAACAGCTGTTGAACCAACCGTGGATCAGAACATCTCCAGTGCTTTGGTTAACAAGTTGGAACAGAGCACTGTATCTTCAGACGTGGTAACCGATGTGATGCATAGACCTATTCAACAACGTATGCTGAAAACGAAGGAAGAAGAAGCCATGGAAGTCGACGAAGGTTCTGACGATGAAAAGATCAATGAAGCAACACCTAAATCGGTCAATGAAGAGAAAATGGAGCTGGATGTAAAGACAGAAATGAACGCTCTCTCTAATACACATCGATTAGGGGCAAAAGAAATATCTCATGATGTTTGGAGAAAGTTATTTAATGGTAACACACATATATTGAAGAGAATTTATTTTCAACTGTTATTTAACCCATCTTCTTGTTTATATAGTCTGTACAAATAAAGGCATTCAAATTAGAAATATGTCTTCACATGGAAATATCAACTGGAACTCTCCAAATTCTGAAGGTTTCTTTAAACGTGTTTATTTCTTTGACGATATCGTGGTTCAAGCCTTTAGACAAATGACCATGTATCAGCGCATCACAGAAGTTGCATGTTTAATGTAAGTAAAACAAAACAAAAATGTGTGTTTGTAATACCACGAGTGCTAACGTATACCGTTACAGGAAACTACGAAATTTACCGCACATGGCGCAAATGAAAGAAGTATTATTTAATGATAACGGCGATGTTGCTGGTCTGTCCATGGAAAGGTAAATTACATTATTCTCAACAAACCCCCCCCCCCAAAAAAAAACTTTCAATTACCTAATTATATATACATGTAGATACCAAATCACTTTAAAGCAATACACGCATGTACACTCACATCACCGTTTAACAGCGTATCAAAAATACGACGTCATCCACCAAATGTTGATCTGTATGAAGACAATTCATGAGGCAGGCCTCGCTCACAGAGATCTTTCCGAAGTGAATATTATGGTGAATACAATAGAGGGGCAACATTTAGAGGACGGCAGTGAAAAAGTATGCTTATACTTGATTGATTTTGGTAAAGCTGTCTTTTGTGAAGCGGACGATGTACGCGAATGGTTTGTAGATGTGCCAAGAGCAGAATGGGAATACGATGGCGATGTTGTACCCGAAACAAAAGAAGAATTAGATACCTGGTGTGAATCCTTACCTTGGGTGAAGGGTAAACCTGATCATGGATATCGAATGTACAGATCCATTCAAACCCTACCAAAGACAAGATCAGATAACCAAGTGCTCCCTTGGTTAATCCATCCTCAAGCAGAAGACATGTACTCGATTGGTGTCATGATCTGGAAAGTATTTACCGATACTGAGCCGTGGAGAGGTATTCTCGATACAGATTTACAAGGATTAAGATACGTTGCCGAAGACGATTATCGAATTCAGCGTGCGTTGGAAGGTGAAGTACATGGTGAATTAAGTAGACAGTTGCTGCTTCGATGCTTAAAAACAAGGCCGCAAGATCGTGATACCGCTAAAGATATTTTGGACTGGATCAGTCAAGAGTCTGTTCAAACAGGTTTAATCGGAGAATGGAAAATGTACTCCTCTGATACTAGAGGCTCCCGTAGAGCTAAAAACTTTTATGGGTTTGAAGACACCGAAGAAGAAGAAAAGAAGAAACCTAAAAGGAGAACGAATGCAGGAAATAAAGCCAGAGGTAGACCTAAAGTGCCAAAAGATACCGTAATTTGATCTTAATTGTACACACACTCACTCACACACACACAACAACAACAACAACAACAACAACACTTATATATACATACACCACAAGTCATTACTTTATAACACCCGTTTTTTTTTTAAAAAAAAAAGCTTTATTAAAAAAAAAGTGTATTATACTAATACTTTTTTTTTTTTTCAACACTTCCTTTTCAAACACGCTCACGCATTCACACGGTTAACTTCCCCCCCCCCCCTTTTTTTTTGCTATATATTTCAACTATATCTTCTTTCCGCTCGTTTTAAATGTATATAAAATTATATCAATAGTTGAATTTACGGTTTTTTTTTTTTGGCTGTTTGGAGAGGATTACTAGCTTCTTGATCACACAAATATTTTATCATCAATTTATTCTATTTTTTTTAAACAAGTCTTTTTCAGTTCTTAATTTATTTTTGCTTTTTATATTTTTGTTTTCGCGTTTCCGCTTTGTTCATGCAAACTGATAGGGCTTTTCCCAGATTAATGGCCATCCACAGAAAAAAGGGTGTGAAGATAATACGTCGCACAACCAACCGTGTAAATTGACCGTGTATCAAAGATTTAGAGGAAATTTAAACCTACAAAACATAAACCTTTGTCAATGTTACCGTCTGATGTGCAAGCATATATGGACTCATTAAAAGGAATACATGGCTTGGGACGTGCTCTATACCAGTTTATAGAAGCAAGACTTTTTCCTGCTTTGAAAGATTGGGTCCAATCAAGAAGAACTCCTGACAACATTATCGTCAGTTAAGGATGTCAGTCCAAATATTTCAAATAAAAACTCCTTTGGCCTGGCATTATGTTCTCTCTCTCTGCAAAACAACGAAGAAGGGGATAGCTATTCCTTTGTATCAAAATTAAAAGTGAATGTAAACTTTCCTTTGTAACAATAGTGAAAAGGGGCACTGCAAAAGTCTCTTTGTATCAAAAGTAAAAAAAGGCCAATATAAAAGGTGTCCTAATAAAAAAGGATATTATGAAAGGTATCCTAATAAAAAGGGACACTATAAAAGGTGCCCTAGAAAAAAGAGAAATTATAAAAGGTAACATAATAAAACAGAATAATCGACTTCGAATTGTAACTCTATACCAAATAGCTGGAGCAAAGAAGAAGTAATTTGTACGAGCGTAAATCAATCATATCATCAACGAAAGCGTGTACAAGCGAGCATTGTCGAGAGACTCCTTTGAGGGAGTTGAGCTCCCATAACACTATTTTCACTCTTGCAAATTACCAGTTCAGGAATCAGAAACGATGTTCCAAGGTGTGTTTAATGATTTATCAGTGGATCAAGCCGTATTGCAGTTAATAATAATTCTTCACTGATTTCACATGCAACACGACCCTTCATTTCGATATCTCCTGCGCACCTCAAATATTATTGAAGCTGGAGAAGTTTACGCTGTCGTTGATAGGTATTATGGGTCTTTTCTGCGTTGCTGAAGAAATCGACATAATCGGTAATACTTCGCTGGATGGGTGTCTTCTCACAACTGCCTCCTTTGTGTTGACTTCTGGTGGATTTACCATTTGCAAATAAGGATATCATCGCGAATGTTTAAAAAATTATTCAAGCGTTATTTTTTTAAAAAACTTTATTCATTTAATCATGTTCTTAATAAAAAAAAATACCAAGTTTAAAGAGGATTGAATCACCCAAAAAAATGTATAAAAAAAAAAAAATTTCAGCAGGTTGGCAAAAATATCACATCGTTTTTTTTTAACTTCCTTGCGCGAAACAAACGCAGAAGTATCTAACTAGACCCAGCTACCATTTTAGAACGCTTTGAGGGTTTAGTCATTATGAACGAGCATAATAAATGTAGCGCATACAAATACAAGTGTAAGTCAACGTTGCAGCGTAACTGGCTTTTAATGGAACGATGATACTGGGCTAAAGCACATTAAGTTTAGATAGTATCAGATCAAAAGTTTGACATGACCAAGCAGTGTCATATTATCTTGTAGTTACTGTCAATATACTGTACGTGTATCCCAGTTCATCTAAAAACTTATACATAATAAGTCGAATCCCACCCCCCCCATTAAAACAATACACATCAAAAAAAAAATATATAAAAAGAAAAAAGACAGAACAGAAAATATTAAGAATTTAGTTGCAAAGTATTTTTATAACAGTATAGAAGTAGGTTGAACAATGCAAAAAAAAATTTACTCTTGGTTACCACGACCTAATTGAAAGAAATAAGAGTATTTTAGTTTTGGATTCAATTGATATCTAATATATTGACTTACCCAAACCACCACGGAATTCGGGCTTGAAGTCACCGGAGGCACCACCTTCCTTACGACGGTATTCACCACGGTCGGGACGAGGACCACGGTTCTCACGACCTTCACCACCGACTATTTTAAAATAATTATTAGTACTTGATCAAATAGAAATGATATATATAAACTTACAGGCACGACGAGGAGCAGCGGGACGAGCAGACTTCTTCAAGGTAGCGGGGACAATTTCTTGAGGCAAGTGAAGGACTAAAAGAGGGAAAAAAAACACACGTCAGTTACTTTGAATCGAAATTAGTTATTATCAACATACATTCACGGAGGTAATCAATACCCTCATCAGTGAGGGTATAGTAGTACCATTGCCAAGAGAATTGGGTCTTGACGAAACCTCTGGAGGTCAAGGATTGCATAGCCTTGATGACTTGGAGGTTAGGGACCTCAATGTCGGCATGCTTGGGGAGGTTATAGTCCTTAGGGGCGACAAGGGCACCATCTAAATATAAAAATGCTTGTTAATAAAAATATATACACTACATTTGTATTTTTTTTTCCTTACCCTTGAAAAGAGCCGAGTAGATGGCCTTTCTGTTCTCCTTGGAAATAAGCATGTTGGGTTCTACAAGTTTTTACAAATAGTATATTAGTTTTCTGTTTATATTTTTTTAAAACTGCAAAATGCAATCCATTCAAAAGCATATTGCATTTCCGTTCCGCCCCCTCCTCTGTCGAATTTCTCAATTATTTTTGTCCATAGTATCTAGGTATCGTTTGATGAATAATATGAATACTGTTGCTACATGAAAATAGGTTGTCATAGAGTGCAATAGACGGATGGATGGATGGATATGATTTATGGGTGATCCATCTTTTTTTGGATTTCTTTATATATCTCTTTTTTATTTTCTCATGTTATTGCATTGTTATTATTTTGTATATGCGTATGTCGATTGAGGATGGATGCTATGGTTTTTGAATGGATGCATGCATGTAGGTATCTTTAGACTTACCGATGCGGGGAAAGAAGGAATTATAGACTCTGGCGCTCGTTTTGACTTGAAAAGCTTCTTGGAATTGCACTTTCAAAATTCCCGCCTCCATATTTTAGATACCGCTTTTCTTGATAAGGAAATAAGGGTTTCTTTTCTTTTTGATATCCATCGTATCATAGTGTGTTTTATTACTTAAAGACCGTACTTGAGCTTAACTGTATAGCATAATCTTAGGATGATATTGTGCGTTGTAAAAGGTAGTAAAGTGACCATGTATATTTGGCAGATTGTCTTCAATCATTGTGTACAATTTACAGTGTTGTATGCGCTCTCTTTTTCTGCTAGTTTCTTTATTACGTAAATCGTATTCTGGGTTTTGCTGGTACTGAGTATCTCTTCGTGAATTTCTCATATTAATGAAAGATACACGTCTAATAGCGTATAACGATTACATATCCTTTTTTTTTTTTGGATAGAGAATGCATATCCGAATATTTTCTTTTTATCATCCTTTTGTTATTATACTCTGCAATTGACGATTACGTTTTCTTTTGCGCTTTTTTTACCGTTAAAAAATTATAAGAGCAGCGCTACGACTTACCTAAACACAATTGTTCTATTGTGCTTTCGATACAATGGTTCCATTGGTTATTTCCCCTATTTTTAAACTCAAAGAAAAAGTTACAAAGACCTATTTTTTGTATAAAACAGAACCTTTCACTCTTTATTGGCAACATTATAATATACTTGTTGAATACCTTTATAAGTATATTTAAGCTGCTTACTTTTAGATACAATACTTATAAATCATACTTATGATATAACTATGCATTGCCACTTAGAATAAAACCTCAAAAAAAACAATTGCTTGTTCAACAAACGCATGCATTTCCTCTTATTACAACAGCACCCACATAGTACTGCTCCTAACAAAACGTTCTGATCCGTGACCGGGTTTCATTTCGTTCTGTACAACTCCGTTTAATATGTAAAAAGAAAAAAAAAAGAGACACCCTGCTTCTGCCCTTACTCTTGTTTCCCGGGGAAGTCTGTTATATATATGGCCATAAGCAAAGTAAGAAGAAAACTTATTCAAAATTTTCTGAAAGAAAAACAAGTTTCGGACAACGCTTGGGAGTGCTGTCAACAATGTTTTTTGTCATTAAGCGACATGGGCCGTCATGTCAACCAACTTCATGAGTCCGAGATCACTGAAAACGAAAAAACCGAGTTGAATAAACTGAAAGCTATGGAAGAATATCAAAATAATCTAATAAAATTAAAGCAGAGAAGAGGAGAGAAGGTATATATTATAAAATCAACTTTTTGAAAAAAGTAACTAATTTATATATATATATATATTTAAGGGTTCATCAGATCCTATATCAGTTGATTGTCAGTGCCAATTAAATGATTACAAGGTCATTTTATTTTATAGATATGTATCTATAAAAGATCCTTTACAGTTTGCTTTGGATCATCAACACTACTGTAAAGATATGACAGGAAAGGTACGGATCGCCAGTGAAGGTATCAACGCAACACTCGCCGGCACCAACAAGGATATCGACCTCTACCTTAACTGGTTAACCTCTTCTCAACCTTTCAAAGACCTTGAGGATATTACACGCGACGATCCTTTACAATTATCCGATCCTTCTGCCCCACGATACAAATTCTTTAAACCTTCCGAGGGTTGTATCCATATATTTGCCGACCTTTCCATCAAACTAACCGACGAAATCTGCCCTCTTGGTCAAAAAACTGTCGTCCTTGATAAACTCTCTAACCCAGATCACCGACTAGGTAAATTAGCCCCCCAAGATTTCCACAACATTTTATCAAAGCGACACCAAGATGATTTTTTACTGCTCGATACACGAAATTACTATGAAAGCAAAATAGGTCATTTTGAAGGTGCTGTGAAACCTGCTATCCGAAAATTCAGTCAGTTTCCGGATTACATTGATCGAAATAAAGAGGCCATGCGCGGAAAGAAGATTTTAACGTATTGTACAGGAGGTATTCGATGCGAGAAGGCAACAGCTTATATGCGACAGGTGTTACCGCAAGATACCGAGATTTTCATGTTGGACGGTGGTATACATAACTATATCGAATGGTGTAAATTGAATAAGAATCAAATGGAAGACGACCCGGTTTGGCAAGGAAAGAACTATGTATTTGACGCACGACAATCGTTGTGTCTAAATAATGGATCTGTTGTTAGCACCTGTCAGAAATGTAATACAAGGTGGGATCAATATAATAAATGTAGTACTACTGGGTGCCACTTATTAGTCTTATTATGTGATAACTGCTCTTTACAAGACGATAAAGTATTCTGTTGCGAGGACTGTAAAAATAATCAACAGACTGGATTATGTAAATGTGAACAACAACGTCGTATTGAAGAACTAGAAACAATTTAATATTTATATACCAACTTTTTATTTATATAAAAAAAAAATAAGAAATAATATTTTGTTGGGAAAAAAAATTTTAAAAAAATAAAGGGGAAGGAAGGGGATGTTCTAAGATACACGGGAAAAAAGGGGTAGTGAAATACAGTATGAAAAAGGGAAATATATAAGAAGAAAAAAATGGGTGGAAAAAAAAAAAAGAAGGGTATTTTACAAAATATTCCATTCGGGTGTTGGTTGCTTAGGGGTGGCGTTTGCTTCACACCATAATTCATCTTCTTCACTTTCGGGATCATCCATCCACTTTGTATGTTGTTCCTTACCAAAGTTACTTGCTTCCGTATTCAAGACCGGAAGATCTTTACGAGGAGGGGGAACAGGAGACTCACCTGCAGGTTTTTGCAAAGGAATGATACGAGGTAAAGCATTACTTTGGTGCACAGAAGTTGTATAAGCAGACATATCAGGAACATCATCACGTGCCATCGTTTTGGATCTTGCACGTCTAGGAGGCGAAACACTGGATGTGGCTTCTGGAACAACGTTAATGACATCTTCTCCAATTTGTAAAACCGGAACAGGGGGCAAAGGCTCAGATGGAGGAGGTGTGGGAGGAGGCATAGGCCAGCTCGCAGTCTTGCTTTCCTTTGTACCGTAACCTGTTGAGCTATTTCTTAAACTAGACCGCTTGTTGTTTCTTTCCATCTCACTACCAGAGAGTGATGACTCTGTAGACACAGGTCTTGTCGATTGAGATTGCACAGACGAGTACGAGAAATGTTTGATTTCTGCAACCTTTCTTTCTTGTTCTTCTTCGTCCGAATCAAAGCTAACCGAGGAGGAAATGGTATCAGCGGGGCTTTGAGGTGTACTGGTATTAGCGTTGATTACATTACGATAATGACCATGGTATTGATGTTGTTGGGTATGTGCATCTTCTTCTTCATCCGTGGAATAACTCAGCATCATAACTTCAGCTTCTTCATCATCGTCTTCAGAAGAAGAGAACATATATTCACGAATTTCATTGATATGGAGACGAGACTCATTTTCATGAGGATGGAAATAAGTATTTGTGACAGCTGCTTCTGGTACAACAGATGTAGGAGACATCGAAGCTGCTGCTGAAATCACCTCTCGACTATTGTTACGACTGCTCATAAACTCCATTAAAAGAGTATCCTTTTCCAAAATTGTCTGGTTAAGCTCCATCATTTGTGAATCCGTAGCCATCTTTTGCGTCTTGAGTCGGTTCTCCATTTCAGTAACAGTCCGGTTCTTGTCTGCAACTGCTTCAGCGATGGCCTTGTCCTTGGCTTGCATCATCTCGGCAATAGCTTGATCCTTTTCTTGAACTGCGGCAGTCAAAGTAGAGATCTGTTCGCGAAGATCACCAAACACCTTTTCATGCTCACTAGCTACAATTGCAGCAGTAGCAGCAGCAGCGGCCGTAGCAGTAGCGACAGCAGCAGCAGTCGAACCATCAGTAGAACCCATAGAACGCTGACCAGAATCCGTCGAAGCACCACTCTGTAAATGTTTCAATTCTGCCTCATGCTCAATTTGTTTCTTGTTCAACAACTCCTTGATATCCGAATCGATCTTTGCCTTGAAACTCTCAAACTCGTTTTGAATTTCCGTCGACACCGCCATCATCAGCGTCATCTGACTATTGCACATTTCCAACTCTGCTCTCAAAGAAACAATCGTACTCTCCATCAGCTCCTTTTGTGTATTGAGAGCCACCAACTCTTGACGCAGCGCCTTCATTTCACCTTCCGTAGCTTCCAAGTATCCAGCTTCATTGGTCAACCGCGTAAGACACTCCAAATTAATTTCGTACTCGCCCAGCAGTTTATCTTGCTTTACAATCAGTTCAGCCAACTCGCGTACACGCTTGCTTTCAACCTCCTTTTCTTCAACAACAGCAGCCATACCCTCACGCGCAACCTCGCCGTTTTGTTCCAGCTGACGCTTATAGAACTCAATATCTTCATTGGCTCGGTTTAATCGAGCGTTACTTTGAGCAAATTGGGTCTTGAGTGTCTCGCACTGAAACCAGAGAGACGCAGCAGCACCTTCCTCACGAGCAACTTCCGCGTTCTTGTCCATTTGACGTTTATAGAACTCGATATCTTCATTTGCCTTGTTCAGCTTGGCGTTATTTTGAGCAAACTGTGTCTTGAGCGTCTCACACTGAAACCAGAGCGAAGCAGCCGCACCTTCATCACGCGTGATCTCTGCAGACTTTTCCATCTGACGCTTGTAAAACTCGACATCCTCATTCGCCTTGTTAAGCTTTGCGTTCGTTTGCGCAAATTGAGTTTTCAGTGTCTCGGTTTCAAACCAAAGAGACGCAGCAGTGCCTTGATCACCAACGACTTGTGTATTATTCTTCTGTTGACGCTTATAAAACTCGATATCCTCATTTGCCTTGTTGAGCTTTGCGTTCGTTTGCGCAAATTGAGTCTTCAGTGCCTCGGTTTCAAACCAAAGAGAAGCAGCCGTGCCTTCATCGCGAGCAACTTGAGCGTTCTTTTCCAGCTGACGTTTATAAAAGTCGATATCTTCATTTGCCTTGTTGAGCTTTGCGTTTGTTTGCGCAAATTGAGTCTTCAGTGCCTCGGTTTCAAACCAAAGAGAAGCAGCAGTGCCTTCATCACGAGCGACCTGAGCGTTCTTTTCCAATTGGCGCTTATAAAAGTCGATATCCTCATTTGCTTTACTGAGCTTGGAGTTGCTTTGAGCAAACTGGGTCTTTAAAGTTTCACACTGAAACCAAAGAGAAGCGGCTTCATCAATACTGGGAGTTCTTGTGGTGGGACTCGTTGGCATATAATCCGTTGAAGTGCGATTAATAGGCGAAGGTGGTACACTTGATGTAGTACTTGATGTAACAGAAGATCGAACTGAAGTCTTTACATCGTTTAAATCCAAACTCGACATTGAGTTTTTTGAAAAATACCCAAAACTGTTTGTTTGCTTGACAGACGACTCTGCTTCCAAAGCGGCACTAATATCATCCGCCATTTTCTTATTGTTTCCAGATAACGTACGAGCACGGTTACTGTTAAATACAGGTGATCTTGGCGAGGTAGGTTGTTGAGGTGGTGGCGAAGAAAGAGACTGTCGGATGCCTGGTATATAATCAGCGTTAGGACGGGGAGAAATATCAATTTTATTCATCAATAAGAATCGTTGACGAGGGGAAAGGGGAGGTTCGGGGGGTGGTGTAATTCTTTTATTTTTATTTTCGTTAGTACCTCCTGAATTATCTTCTTGAACAAATTTATTAGACCACACTGATGATACAGCTCCAATGTTCTTTAATCTAGCTAATTCCTTATCAACTACTTTAGGTGCTGGCTTATTACCACTAGCAGCACTACTGTTAAAAATAGTAGACCGCTGCTTTAACCAAGAGGCGTTATTCCCGTCATTCTCTGAAATAGATGTCATATTTAAAGGAAAGTATACAACAAAATAAGTATATATAAAAAAAAGAAAGATATATATATAAAAAAAAGTATAGAGGAGAGAGAGAGAGGGGTCAAATAAACTATTTGTAAAAAAAAAAAAAAAGATGTGATATATAAATTAGCGGAGAAAAAGCGGGTTTTCCAAAATATTTTTATTAAACACTTGAGCGGAGCCAGTAAAGCAGTAAAAAGGAAAGTTAACACATGTATTTCCAGGAACACACACACACAAAGAAAACTTAGACGAGAAGTTATTGGAACCAGAAGAAAGAAAATAGTGCTATAAACCCTATAAGCTGTGTGTTTTATCTATTTTCGGTGTGTAAGATGTTACCTATTACCTCACATGTCCTTTACTATTATATACACAATAGCATACAAAACCTTGGTAAAACAAATAGACCCTGACTGTACAAATTTGTAATAATCCTGGTAATTTTAGTAAATAATTATATTCGAGTTCCTTTCTTGTTACAAATAGTAAAAAGTAACCTTGTTTCATGTATTATTATTTTATTTTTTCGTGTCTTATGCCAGTTTCCTTTTTTAAATCGCAATTATATATTGTACAATGTAGCAATATCATAGATTCTCCTTTTTAGCTTCAAGTAATTATTAATTATAGCAGTAAGCATCCAGTGAAAAAAATAAAAAAAGATATGTAGGTGGTACACATTTCTTTCTTTTTTTAAACACAAGTAACACATTGCAAACATTATACAGTTAGAAAAAAAGGGAATTATAATTATGAGGTATGTGGGTATAAAGCATATGATATTGCTTACAAAAAAAAAACTTGTGTCGTAAGAGGTTTTTTTTTTAAACCTGAGAAAAAAATGGTCTTACAGAAAAACACGTTTTTCATTGTTCTATTTGATAATTGAAGCTATTTATGACTTTGATCGTGATGGAAGCTATTTTTGATCACTTTTGCTTTTATAGTGAGCAAACATACATCATCTTTTTTTTTTTCTTTTTTTTTTTTTTTTTTTTTTTTTTAAGAAAGCGATTCGGAATTACTCCGATTCATTTGTACTGAAATCGCGCATAAAAGATATACACACATATGATATAATGTAAATTACACATCTTTTTCTGCTTTTATCTAAAGAGAAGAAAAAAAAAAGTGGTGCCGGAAAATTACTCACTTATAAATAGATATTACGTGTGCAAAAAGTGATGCAGATCTATAAATGCCTGAACCGAGCTTCGCAATATGTTTTCTCGATTCTAACCCAGTTTTTTATGTCTTCTTGCTCTCTTTTGTTTGGTAATTAAAAACGTTTCACAAATTATAATATTCCTTTTTTACCGTGTAACTTTTTTATAGTTAATGAATTCGTTAAACCACGTCTGTAATTTGATGGATTATATTTTAGCATAATTGCATTATTTATTTTTATTCAAAAACTATACTAATTTCTATTTATACAACGCAATACTATTTTCCAGAAATTATTAAACTAAATAACTGCGCAAAACAGGGTCTATTATTTACATATTATGTGGCTCAAATAAACTCGTTTATTCTGGTTTAGAATTCCACATGGTTTATTAAAATGCTTGTTTATGTAAATTCACTACGAACAAAGCTCGCGGTAAATTCGCGTTAAAAAAAGGTACCGTTCATAAGTCGGCACATAGAGAGTAATAAAGATCAATAAAGACTGACTAACTAATGCATTATATTTTAACCGCTCTCCTCTTTATCAAGAATTATCATTGATTACTTTATTATTCACTGTGTAACTATCAAGTTAATGAATTTGAAACAGCAGTGATAAAATTGACAGAATGTACAAGAATACTTTTTTTTTTTTTTTTTTTTTGCAGATATGCATTATTTTTACAATTTTATTCATTTTATATAACAAAATAAATCATTCACATAATATACACTTTTTATGTATTTTTTTTATATTAGTTTATTTTTTTATTTTCTTTTCTTATAGACTAAAGAGTTTTAAAAGAGAAAGAAAATTTAGACGAGGAGAGCTTCCTTGAAGTACTTCTTGAGAGGACCAGTTTGGGGAACAAACTTGACGTAACAACCATCAGGTCTGAGCAAACCGTTAGCACGAGCCTCAACATAGTCAGCACGAGCAAGAGGAGTGAAACCCCACTTCTTGGAGATAATGATCTTTTGTTGACCAGGGAACTTGTACTTACAACGTCTCAAGGCTTCAATAACAACAGGCTTGTTGGAATCCTTGGTACGGACAGAGAAAATAACTTGACCAATCTTGACACGAGCGACAAGACCGTTAGCCTTACCGAAAGCACCACGCATACCAGTTTGCAATCTATCAGCACCAGCACATGACAACATTTTGTTGATACGGGTAACATGGTAAGGGTGGACACGAATACGCATGTGGAAAGAATCCTTACCAGAGGTCTTGGCCATATACTTGTTAGCACAAATACGACCAGCTTCGAGAGCTTCAGCTGAAAGTTGTTCCTTTTCGTTGGAAACCAAATGGATACAGAGAGGGAAATCGTCTACAGAAGCCTTCTTACGACCTAAATCGTAAATTCTAAGCTTGGCATCAGGGACACCACGATTGTATCTAGACTTAGGATAAGGCTTATTCTTACAGTATCTGTAACAGCGAGCAGGACGGCGACCCATTTCTAATAAATGTAATAGATTAGATTGCGGGAAAAATAAAAAAAGAAGTTTAACGCTATCATTCTATTTCTCTGCACTCCCCCCTTTATATAGTTAACCCAATATTAGTCATCAGGTCAAGTGAAAAATAGAGGTCACCTTTTAATGACTAATTAAACTAATCTACTCTTTTTTTTTTTGTTTCCGTGATGAGAATTCATCCCCTTCTCTTTGAATTGAATGTATCGAATTATTGAACATATAAAACCTTTCAAGAATAAAAAGAGAGAGAATAAAAGAAAGCGGTAGAATGTAAATTTGAACATTTCAAAGGTGAACCTCTTTTTTTTTTTTTGTGCCCCCCAAATGATAAAATCCATCCATCCATTATAATTATTTTTTTCGTTATCATCCATCTAGTGATCCTCTTTTTCATTCTCTTTTTAATAGCGTCATAAAAAAAATCAATAGCTTACCAATTACTAATTACAGGAGATAAAGAAAGAATCAAATAATTCATCCAGTCGTTACGCTTTGTTACCTTCCTTTCTCCCCCCAAACGCACAACACTCCCCCCCCCCCCTAGTTCGTAGTTTAAATGAAAAAGCCACCAATTCACAAAATACTTTTTTTTATTTCTTGTTTCTAATTTGAGTTCTTACGGTTAGCTTCAAACCTTGTTTGGCTAAATGCTTTGAAATTTCACTAGACTCTAAAAAGGACCTAGTGTTACTAAAACGTCATTTTTGCATATATTTTTCTTTAGTACCTTTCATCCCCGGATAATTCTTGGCTGAATAAACAGTAAAAGGATCAGAAAACACACCTGTAATCACCTTGTTGCTGTATCACACGTTAATAACCCACGTAATAAATTCATGAGTTTATGCATAATTATAAATTACTTACATGGCAAGGTGAATTAAACTAAAATGTAATCTATATTGACCTGCCATTCGTACACTCAAGTCAGAGAACGCAAAGTAATGTCCCTTTTGGTCATTCAGATCTTTTAGCAGGGTTGGGGAACTTACCAGAGACCCTATGAGGAACCTCATGGAACGTGGAGCCGGTTCCTCTATAAGATCGAGTTGAATTTGCATATCTTCAGACCATAGAGAGACATGAACAACGTAAAAAGGGCTCTCCAGTTCACTATCAGATATATAGAAGTTAGTTACACACACACGTTAACAACGCTAAGCGCCACATAACAACCATTTTGGCATGTGTAAAAAAAGTTTTTGTTGCTATCCTAGTAGAGGACGCCGGGACAACAACTTACTCTTCCACCATGTCATCTTGGTCACAGTTTAAAACGACCAATTTCACAATAGGAGCTGGATCAATTGGACGCCTATCTTTTTCACCATAACCAGACATGCGACACTGTTGAGGTTGTTCTACAACTGCTAACAGATATGCACTGTACGAAATTAAAAAAAAAAAAAGGGGGAAATAAATAATTCAATTTGTGTTTTTAAAATCAATATCAATTCTTTACACTTTTACTTTGTATCAGAGAAAGCAGGTAATTTGCAACTGTTAGTCTGCTGTGGTAATTTCAGTGAAAAGTTCGTTGTAATATCAATATTCGGTTCAAGAAAAGTGAATCCTGTAGGTTTTGCCAATAGTAAAGAGTCTTCTTCACTGTAATTAATAAGTTTATCAAATAAATCTTCCTCGTTGTTATATTCCGTCATAATGAAATATTTTTTTAAAAAAGAGAGGGAGAAATAAAAAGTTTTTTTTTTTTTTCTTAAAAATAAATAAAAAAGCCGATCGATCTTACACATTCTGGGCCCTGCTTTATATACGTCTTACACACTCTATTTTTTTTTGCAAAACACCCAAACCTGTACTTCTTTAAAAAGCTGAGTTTACATACACTGCAAATCGAAGATTTACCCTTAATACTGTGATTTCCACGGCCCCTCTCTCTCAAGCCTACAATTGGAAAAAGGTAATTCTGCCAATAAACGACAGGCATATAAGAACCGAGAGTTATTTTACACATTATCTGTGTTATAAGAAGGTGAAAACATTTACTGGCAGTATCCATTCGCTTTACAAAAAAAAAAAAAGATTAAATAGATCCATTTTATCAGCCTAAGCTGTATTTATTCTATCTCTCTTTTTTTTTTTTTAGCATTTTCGTTTTTTTCCTGTCGCTACAAAAGGACTAAAGCAACTACCAGGTATAAGCTAGCTAAAGGTCATGAGACCCGCTTTCTATCTCATTCTAATCCACGTAATTTTTTTCTAAATCTAGAAACCAAACCGTAGATACGGAATGACCCCACCAACTGTGAAGATCTCAGAGTAATAAGATTTTAACTTTATATTTCCTAAAAAAGGCACATGACAAATAGATAAAACAACATGTTTCTTAAGCTCCGCGCTGGATACATTTTCACTGTTATATTAAAAACTATGCCAAACAACAACATAAACTATCTTTTTCCGAAAAACAAAATGAATTATAATAATAATCAGAATCAACAGTACGGACAAGCACAAGGATACTATAATACTACATCTCCTCAACCGCCAGGAAATGTTCATTATGGTCAACAACAACAGCAATACAACTCACCTCAACAACAACAAGGTAAGTTTTTTTTTAGGGGTCATGCGAAAACAGATCGATTTAAAAAAAAAAAATCTTCTCCTTGTAATCATCGTCAATATTTAACCATTTATAGGTTATTACCAACCTCAACAACCCATGTATACACAACAACAACCTACGCAAGATCGAGGAGGAGCCGGAGGAGGCTGTATGGCATGGTAAGTTTGTAAAAAAAAAAAAAAATCGATCGCGTTTGTTTTTTTTTCTCTAAAAAAAACACACTACTGTAGTATTTCCGGTTTATTGTGTTGTTGTTTAGCAGATCAATGCTGTAGCTTAATTTGTTAGAAAACTTTAAAAAAAAAAGAATTCAACCGCAATTGTAAAAATCAAAAATGCTGACTTTAATAAATATGTAAACTTTGTCAAATATAGTAATTAAATATGTATCGAAAAAAAAAAAAAGCTTAAATATATACATGTATTATTTACAATGAAGGGAAATATATAATAGTATAATACAAATCAGTGCAATACACCTCGAGCAAATCTTCTACGAGAACTTGTATCAACACTAAAATCCAGAATAGCATTTTCCAAACCTATAGTTTAAAAAAAAAGAACCTTGTAAATAATACGCAAAAAACATTTTTTTAATATTCATCTTGTATTACCAACAAACATTTTTTGACTATCATGCGAAAAGCATAACCCGGTAATCGGTGTATCATGACCTGCAGATCCTACTCTTAATGTTTGCTGACCATCAAACGTACGTGCATCGACGATGTGTACATGAGATACGTGTTCCGTAAACGCCAGAAGATCAATTGCACCCGTCTGCGTGAACTTTACACATCTAGCTGCTCCTTTTGTAATCGACGGATGAAGCCCTGCGAATCTTGCTAAAGGATTTCTATTCCGTACATCCCAGACATGAACTGATCCGTCTTGACTGGAGACCGCGAATTTTTCTGATGTATGATTCCAAGCAACTGAAAAATTGGCGTCTTTTGAAACTGCCATTGTTGTCGCTAGCTCATAATGTCCAGAGTCAGTTATATTAAACATCTGTACTCGGTTATCATCTCCTACTGTAATCATTTTTCTACCATCTGGACTAACAGACGCTTTTTTTTAAAAAAAAAATAATTAGCGTTCTAGAATCTTTCTTTTTCCTTTTTCGGGAAAAACTTACTGTGATTCACAGCAGTTCTGAAATCCAGTGTATCAATTAGCTCCAAATCGGGTACGGAAAAGACTCTGATAGATGAATCATTATTTGACACCAGTAATCTTATTTCTCCATTCAAATGTGAAAAACATAGTCCGTTGTTAATCGTACACTCGGGAGAAGTGGTAATGCTTCTATTGTACGTTTTTAGCATATGTGTATATTTTTAACAGTGCTCGACTTACACTTGATAGTCACTGTTTGCATCCTTTAACGTTAGGTCGCCTCTTTGACCACCCGCTGCCCAATAGCCATATCTTTTTTAAAAGAAAAAAAAAGCCTTGCATGAATAAAAAAAAAAAAAAAACTTGTCGAATAACTTACCCAGATGCCATACAAGTAGGAGGATACCCAATATCTTTTAGCAGATAACTTCGCTGTCCTGTGATAAAATTATACTTTTTTTTTTTTTTTTTTTGTAATTCATTTTTTTTTAATAACTTTTTCTATTTGTATAACTCTTAATTAACATACTCTGAAAATATCTTGACCAGTTGGAACAATCAATTCATTCTTATGCTTTTCATCATTAGCCAACAATAAATCACGCAATTGCCTTAAAATTCGGTGTTAAAAAAATCCCCTACTTGTCTCTTTAGCTGTGTCTTACCAATGATGTATAGTAACTCTTTGATCATGAACAATAGGCCTAGGCCTAACATACATTTCTACTTCACTACCATAATCGCTTAAAAGAGTCAAATCCAAGTTTGCTTTTTCGTTTTTAAAAAATTTACCTTGATACACAAGTCGTATCAATAATCGTCATTTTTTGTTTTATTTGTTGTTTAAAAAAAAGGAATAAAATAACAAATGAGAAAAGAAAATAAAAAGGAAAATTTAGTGTTGCATAATATGGGTTTCAGAAGTTCTTGACGAAACCAAAAATCATCGCGGGTGTGCAAAATGACGCAAACGTTTTAGTTTCTCATGTTTCTTTTTCCGCTAGGGCATTTTACCCCGTTTTTTAGGGAAAAAAACCCCCTTAAAAACATCAACTTGTATTTTAGAAAGTGAACACTACAATTCACTTTTTTGATAACGGAGAAACAAATGCATTTTGTATCAATGAATCAGTTGTAAATAAAGTCAGTGCGAAAACTTAAATGTTTTAATAAACACAAACATTTACAAAAAAAAAAAAGAAAGACAAAGAAATTATAATTTTTTTAAAAAAGAATTTTTTTAATGAATAATGAATATATTTTTTTTTATGTACAGGGAATAATAGTAAAAAGTTGAACTTTTTTATTTAAAATTTCAATCAAGAAATTTAGTTGGTAACAGCTCTACGACGATCACGTTCTTCAGTGATAGAGAGCTTAATACCCTTACCCTTAGGAAGCGAGATCCAAGGCTTGGCACCTTGACCAATAGTGAAGACATTGGAAATACGAGTAGCGAAAACACGGTCAAGAGAATCCTTAACATGGACGATTTCAAAGCCACCAATATGACGTTCACGATGAACAAGTTGACCAACACGACCAATATTACGACCACCAGTGATCATGACGACGTTACCAACTTCGAACTTTACGAAATCGACGATCTTGTTCTCCTCAAGGTTGAAACGAATAGTATCATTGACCTTGATCAAAGGATCGGGATAACGAATAGTACGACCGTCATGGGTGGTAATATAAGGGATACCCTTGGCACCAATGAGGACCTTCTTGACCTTACAAAGCTTGTACTTGGCCTCCTCATCAGTGATACGGTGAACAGCAAAGCGACCTTTAATGTCATAGACGAGACGGAAGTTCTCACCAGTCTTTTCAATAGAAATAACGTCTGTTATGTTCAATTTAAAAGAAAGGAAAAAGAAAGGCATCCGGGATTCGTCAAAGCTTAAGCTGTGAGAACACACGATCATAAACGCAAACCCACACCCCAAAAATAAAAATAAAAAAAACACTTACCCATGAAACCAGCAGGGAAAGTAGAGTCGGTACGGACCTTACCATCAACCTTGACCAAACGTTGCATCAAGATGGAGGTGACCTCACGACCATTGAGAGCGTACTTCAATCTGTTACGAATGAAAACGATCAAAGGAAGACATTCACGAGTCTTGTGGGGACCGGAGCTAGGCTTAGGAGCATAGGCACCTATTAAGAAAATAAATTATTAATAAAACTGAAATATATAAAAAGTATTTATCATATGAAAGGTTTTTTCTTTTTCTTTTTGTATCAGTAAATTAAAAAGCTCGTCAGGGTACATCGGATTGTTGAGCTTGACTTTTGTTTTTTGTTTTTGTCATCCCCAAAAAAGAAAAAGAAAAAAATCTCTTTCATATCATAATTAAAAAAAGATTGCTTACCCAAAAGTTTGTCAAGCATCCAGTGCTTGGGAGCTGCGAGACGCTTCATATGCTTCTTAGGACCACGACCCTAAATAAACGAGATAACAGTTAATAAAAATTGATAGATGGATGGATTGTCCTTAGCAGTATAAACTTACCATATTAATTAATTGATATAGAAGAAAGGAAAGATTCAATTATTGGAAGGGATATATTCGTTGACTTTTATAAAGATCAGAGGTGAAAAAATTTCTCTTGTCCGGGACTGCGGTTTTGCCCGGACACCCAATATGTGAGATATAAATTTTTTTTTTGCGACTTTCAAATGACTTTAAATAAGAACGGAACTGCAAAGTTTGACAAACGTCAAAAATGAGGGAATTAAAAGTATACTATCGTGCAAGTAGAAAGATTTCCGTTCACAAAAAAAAAAATACCTGTCTTTTTAATTTTAGCTTGGATCGAGGATACGATTCTTTAGCTAATTGTATTCAACAAGACCTACTTTGGCAAATGCTTAAGAAATATCATTAGCTTTCAACAAAAAGTGATTTTGTATATGAAAACTCCCTGATTGCATAGCTTATTACGTTCTGGTTATTAAAAAGACCAAAATATTCAAGTCCAAGTCCAATATAAATGTAAATAGACTGATGATAAACTGATATATTTGCTAGTATATTAATAAATCAATAAAATTGATAAAAGTAAAGCAAAGTGATTTTATTATTTGAATGGAACAAGAATAGCTATTTTATATAAAAGAGAAGATTTCGAGAAAGTCTTTACTTTACGATTGATTTGAATAGTAGCAATGGCAGCTTTTTTCTCCCTTTCTACTCCTTACGATGCAGACCTTTCTTCCTCTACGAATATATATTCAAATAAGTTATGGATACTTTTTTTTTTTTTTTTTTTTACCTTTTCGTTCTCCTTTTTTTCAACATCCATTACTTTACGCTGCCTTTCTATCTGCTCCTTTGTCTCATTTCTTTCCTTCTCCTTTACTTCGTTATACTCTTCTTGAACAATAGGAGCGGCTTGCCAGTGCCTCGAGAAAGTCTTTGCTTTACGATTGATCTGAACAGCAGCACGTTTAAACGAGTTCAAGGTTCCGAATTCATGTTCCATAGAGTTACAATATTTTACGTGCTCTATGTTTTTCTTATAGGATCTACTCTTCGAGGGGATAAGGGATCTACATGGTATTCGGATCTGTCTACTTCTTGCTTATCGGCTGCATGAAACAAGTTTGAGTAATAAGTACATATACGCTTAATAGTGGTTAAAAAATACAATACTATACATTAAAATGATTAAATAGATCATAAGTAAATAGTCATGTCTTTCTTTCTTTTTTACTGGAACCAATATATCATAAAAGTATTTTTTATAAGATAAAAGAGTATACATTTATATTTACTTTCCTCTTAATTTATTACTTATTAGTGGTTTTGTTTTCTTTATGCCATTACAAACGGATACCGTTTTCTTAGAGCCACAGTACATTAAAAATGTTCCAATGTGCTCCACCCAACTGTTATACCGTATAAATACTCTTTTTTTCTGTGCTTTAACTCTGAAAGCTCTTTTTAAAGAACATTTAAAAAAGATTGTAAACAACAGGCTGTTTCTTTAATCATGAATCAAAACTAAGAAAATGGTGTATACAAGCAAGACGCATCTTTGGTATCTTAAAAAGATGGATTGAAAACTCAAATCATATTTTAAAAAGTAGAAGATCAAGAGTAAGTATATGGGCAAGATAAAAAGCAAAAATTATTACTTTACTAACTTTGTCAATCTTTTGAAGCTTATTACTAAGATACACCACCCCAAATCTTCTACAGGGCTGATATCAAAAGCCTTCTTGAAACATTTGTAAATAATAGCTGTTCAAATGCTAAAGAGAAAAAAAAGAATTATTAAAAAGTATTATTATTAGTAAATGTGGCTCTTGTGTAAGTCGATGACAGACATACTGTATATAATAACTGTATTCACAATCCCCAATTTGATTATAGAATTTAGAAGACCATTTAATGCGCTTGGGTCATTCTTTAAATAAAGACAAAAACAAAAAAAAAAACAAAGGCTTACAACCGTACCAACAGTGAAGCTTTATTATCATTGAAGATTATTAAAATCTTGTAAGTATTGCATATTTGTTGCCGATTAAATGAGAAACTAACTATCATACGCAGCTATAATCAGAAGTTGCTTAAAGCTGTGAAAAGAAACATAGCACAAAAAAAGAACAATTCTGAAACGTAAGCAGACATTATCCTTATTCTTTTTTTTTTTTTTTGGTTTTTAGTTTTTGTTTAACTTAATAAGTTGAGAAGAAGACTATGTCTATAAAATAAACATTATCAATTATCACTTATTTTTTCTTATAGACATTGACTTGCTGTAAATACTAGAAAGCTTCTTGAACTTTTTTTCGATCTCAAGCATCTCGTATCCTTTTCGATCCCACATCACAAAAAAAAAAGGAGCAAGAAGTCAACGATATCGAATCAACGAGCAGTAGTGCATATTCAAAGATGTTTAGTAGCACTTTGTTATTAAATCGAAGCACTTTTTTTCTGGAATGCTGTCAATTTTTTTGTTTATCTGTATCACCTTCAATATAATTTGAAAATAAATTTATTTTTCTGGCTATAAAACTTTTTAATAAGCGTCGATAATTTGTATAAATGATATGAATCGCGAACTTTATTAGGTATAAAATAGACTAAGGCTTATTAAAAAAAGATGTAAAAGAAGAATGATATCAAGCTTATTTCTCCTGTCACGTTCAGAATCTACTGGTCGCTTTATTATCGAAATTTTAGTGCCGGTAACCATTTCGCATTAAAAATGGTCACACAAAAAAGGCAAGATAAGCCTCCATTCTTTGAGTGTCAAAACGTAGATATGAGTAAAGATGATATTAAACCAATAAGATAGTTTATCACTACGGGTTCAAAAGCTTTACAATTAAAAAGAAAATATTTTATAAATGGCTTATTTACACTACACAAGAAAAAAAAAAAAAGTCTATTTTATTTTTTCTTGTATTACTTGAGCGAAAAAAAAAATCTATATTTGTTTTTTTTGGGCTACACACAATGAAGCATTTTATAGAAGGGGGCCAAGAAGACAAACCAAAAGCCTGGGCAATAATTCAATTAGGCGTGGTCATTTTTACTCATTCTCACTAAAAAAAAAAAAAGTCGGATGAACTATTTGAGCGGTTCAAAAAAAAAAAAAAAAAAAAAACTATATTTCTTCGATAATTTTTTTTTTTATTTCTCTTTTGAATGAGTCAAAAAGAAACTTCTCCAACTATTTCCAATAGTTCTGTACAACAAAGACCGGGATCAAGTAGCGTTACTAGAGCAATGTCTGGACAAAATTCACCTACACAGTCTCCTACTACGAGTACAAGTACGAAACAGAGTCAGTTTAAACGGTCTGTGAGTTTATCGGAAGGTCTTCACGTTAGATTACCGACTCTCCATCATTCAGAAACTGAACCCTATCCTTATTCCCCCGTTACACAACAAAACACCAACCCTTCTTGTCCATCAGAATCAAACTGGGCAAATAAATACGATGATTTCGATATTGGAAATCCAATTGGTAAAAAAAAAAAAAAAAAAATATTTACAGAACCGCATGTCTTTTTTTTCTTTATTTCTAACAAAAAAAGTATATTAGGCTATGGATCCTCTGCAGTTGTATACGAAGCGATCTATAAACCATTAAAGAAGAGAGTTGCCATTAAAATGATCGATTTGGACATGTTTGAACGTAATCAAATTGATGAACTTAGGGTATTTATTTGACACGTTTTTTTTTTTTCAGTTAAAAATCTTGACTAAAAAAAAATAATGAAATCATTTATCTCTCTGTTTGTAGCGTGAAACTGCTTTAATGGCTTTATCCAAGCATCCTAACGTATTACGAGTCTATGGATCATTTGTGAATGGAGCTAAACTATATATCGTCACACCGTATTTAGCAGCCGGATCATGTTTAGATATTATGAAGAGTAGTTTCCCTGATGGATTTGACGAGATTTCAATTGCTACAATTCTTCGACAAGCATTGGAAGGTTTAATCTATCTTCATAAAAATGGACATATTCATCGTGACGTAAAAGCGGGTAACCTGTTAATGGATCAGCAAGGTACTGTACTTTTAGCAGATTTCGGCGTCTCTAGCTCCTTAGCAGAAAATGGCGACGTACGTAAAACATTTGTGGGTACGCCATGCTGGATGGCTCCTGAGGTCATGGAACAAGCTGGGTATGATTATAAGGCTGATATTTGGAGTTTTGGTATCACCTCACTTGAATTGGCGACTGGTCATGCTCCATTTGCTAAATTTCCTCCCATGAAGGTATTAATGATGACGCTTTCAAACGCTCCTCCTACATTGGATCGAGAGAACGGTAAACACAAATTCTCCAAATATTTTAAAGACATGATTGATCTTTGTCTTCAAAAGGAACCTAATAAGAGACCCTCCGCTGAAAAATTGTTATTACATCCCTTCTTTAAGCAAGCGAAAAAGAAGGATTATTTGATCAAATCTGTATTAGCCCACGTACTCCCTTTGAATAAACGACCTCATCGAAAATTGACTCTAAAGCCTGTTTCAATTGAACCCACGGAACAATGGGACTTTGATGATACCCAACCTAATAACGAAACTTCAACTCCTGTCTTTGAAAAACCTGCTATTGTTGTCAGCGCTTTAAATACTCCACAGCAAGTGTTGGTAGAAGGCGCTTCTTCAGTACCTCCAGCAAATCCAGTACCCTTGGAACGTTCAAAATCTGTTGTTCAATTTGAAGATCGTCCTAAACCACCTCATATTAAGCCTGCAATTAGTACCAATATATCACCTATCGAAGCCGGTGAATCAACACCATCAACACCTGTGAAAAAACATATTTCATTCGGTGACGCTGTCATCAAGGACCCTTCCAGTGTAAGATCCATTATGTCTCCTGTTGTCGAAAGTCCATCACCTATTATGAGTCCCTTGGGCGAAACTCCTACTACTGCTGCTTATATTCCTCCTGTCTTATCCAGTGCTCCATTATCAAAGAAGTCTAGATTTGTTATTCAGGATAATGCACCAGCACCACAACCCCCAACTGCTTTTGAACCGTTTTGTTCTCCCACTGGTTCCCCTCCCATATCAGCGACCGAGTTACCTCTCGCAGATGTTGGGTTAGGCATCTGTACTTCACCTTCCAGCGCAAATATTACCAATACAAGCATTACCAATATAAACACGGTTCCTGGTACCAATAATAGCACTCCTTCTTCAGCCGCCGCCGCCGCCGCAGCAACAGTTCATTCTACCATCGGTGCACTTCAAGAAGGTGAGTTTAAAAAAGGTAGATTTAGCGTCAACCAAACGCCTACACGTCCTATTACACCCGTAGACGAATCACAACAACAATTTGTCAATGGTGCACCGTTAGCAGCAGCAAATAACGAAAAACCTCTACTGAACGAATTCAGACCTACACCAATGGCACGTGTTGCAAGTCAAGATAGTTTCCAAGAACGTAAATCTAGATTTGAAGTCAAACATAATAACTCGAGTACGGCTATGGGCACACCCTCTTCTATCAGTACACCTATTGAACCCGGAACACCATTCCAAAGTTTGCCCTTAACCCGTGAAAACTCCAATACCTCTGCAATCTCCAGAGATAGTTCTGTATATAATAAGGTGAGTCGATTTTCTATTGAAAAACCAGAACCGGTGGGCCCTTATTGTGAGTTACCAACTGCCATGTCGCCCGAGTGTCGTAAAAAAGGTAGATTTGAATTGACTGGAGGAAGTGATAGCAGTAAAGAGTTTATCAATCACTTGGAATCACCTCAATCCACCGTAGCTCCTTCACCAGTTATATCTCCTTGCAGTTCACTTTCAAGAGGACAAGCACACCGTATTTTAGACCCTTCTATGCCTCAAATGGTTTATTCGCATATGGAATCTCTATTGAAACAAACTGAAATTCAAAAAAATATGTTGCATGATTTACTAGTGACAATGCCTCTTATGTACAATAACAATAATAATTCACAGCATATGCAGGGAACTACTCGAAGTCGAACTGTATCTGATACAAAGAGACCTCCAGCGATGACATCAAATGAAGAACTTAATCAAAGGTAAAAAAAAAAAAAAAAAAGAGAAAAGGGAGATATTTTAGTAGTTGAATTAACATTTTAATTGACTTTTTTTAGAGCACCCGCAACAAATCCAGTGAATAGTACACCTTCGTCTATAATACCTCCTTATTCTTTATCGACAGATATTACAACCACAGTAGATCATTTGCAACAGTTACTTGCAAGTTCATCAAAGGAACGTGAAAGATTAGCTCGTGAAAATGAAGCGTTAAGAAGAGAAGTAGATAGGTTACGAAGAAACCAACAGCAACAAAGTATTTTAAAGAAACCCTCTTTAGAATCTCCTATTCATCAACAACCAGAAAAACCTATTGTTGCGCCGGAAGCACAAGATAATAAACAATAATAATAAAAGATCTCTCAGGCAGAGCAGAAAAAGAAATAAAATATCAAAATAAAATTGTTTATTCTAATGCAATGATATGATTTAAATTATGGAAAAGGGTATCGTACTTTTTTATTTATTTTTAGTGCTTACGACGAGTAGAACGTCTTGTAGACGAGGTATCGTCACGAGTACGTTTACCAAGAGAAGTTTCTAAAACACCTAATCGATACGCATAATTAATTTCACCGTTTACACATGTAACTAATGAAGAATCGTCCTGTTTAACCGATTTCCAATAGATATCCTTAAGTCTAAATATATCAATGAATTCAGATGGCTTGTACCATAAAGGCAATATATATTTCGCGTCCGTATTATCTCCTACTTGAACTTGTAACAATAAACATGGTAATTTAGGAGAATCTGAATAACCCGTAACTTTAACATTATTCAATTTCGTACCGATATTACCAAAAGGAATTGATTCTTCTGGCATAACTTTTTGAGAGATATAAACATAATCTCCAAAGAATACCGGTTCCTCGCCACCAAAATATTTCCATTCCTTATTCTTATTTTTTTCCATTTGACTTTGAAAGAGGGGTGCGTATGATTCCTTAAGCGAGTTGATACATTGCGTGGATAGCGCAATGACAGTTTGTGCAGGTAAAGATTTTAACTGTAATAAACGATTTGTCCCAGCATCTAATGGATCCTCAGGTTCACCTCGATTTTCCACCCATTCCAATCGTTGCTGAAACTTTCCTGTTACCTTTCCTTCATTTACGTGTTCCATTAAAGCCTTGTTGTGTGTTTCAATAATATGACCAATAACTCTCTTTTGCCACTCTGGATTATATTTGGGTCGAATACCAGGTACATAAATCACTTTACCCTCACTAATAGTTCCTGATTCCCTTACCGTATACAAATACTCTTGAAATCGTTTTACATGATGATACCTATCGTCCCACATTACCACATTATCAATAGAAGGTATGTTGTGCAATAAGTTTAAAATGAAACAAGTCTTGAAATGCATGGTGGATCGAAACACGGAGCCAGTAATGTTATAAGTTAGCTGTGTTTTATTCCCTGTGGCTTCCCATTGATTATCAGATACAGATTCAGGATCAGGTCGAAGTCCAATCAAGTCAAATTGTAAACCCTTAGATTCAAGCATATCAGGTATTAATTGATGAAAGGGGTGAAAACGTCTACCGGTTAATACCACAGTCATCGTATTCTCATCCGCAATGCAGTCTCGAGCATCTTGAACAATCTTTTCGTTCCAGTATCCTTCCCACGCAGTCTTTTTTAAGTCGTCAAAGGGTCCTAAATCAAGACTACGGATATCTCTCCACCAACCAGGTCCGTATACACTTTCCGCTGTAGCTAACCTTAAGAGATCTGGGTGCCAAATCGTTGAGCTTAGTAAAGGTGAGAAGAATAAAGTAGAATCAAAGTCAAAGATTGCTAACTTTTTAGGTTCTGAGGTAGGATGACTTTGAACGAAATGAGATTTCTCGAATTGGCGTTGAAGTACACCCTTTTTACAAAAAAAAAAAAGAAAAAAAAAAAGAAAAGAGGTTAGCTTCTATAGCTTCTTACATAAAAAAAAAGCATAGTTTACTTACGAGTTCGTAATTAGAGATACTCGAGTATTTTGTTATCATAGAAAGTGGCATTGTTATTTCTTTGGTGTACAAAAAAAAAAAGGGAAAAAGGAAAAAAAAAACTTCTCAACAACAATTATATTTCAAAAATCAAATCAAATCGGAGCGTGTAAAAATGTAGGGTGATTTTTATTCTATACATCATGATATTCATGGATAGTAAAACGAGCTCTCATTCCATTCTTATTAATCAATAAATAATCTCTTAAATCGTTCTTTAAAGTAATCTCTTTACTGGCATATTTACGCCCTTGTTCTTCCTTCTCTGGCTGTGTAACTTTTAAATTAGTTTGGTAAAGGTAAGGTGCTAAAAACGGGATTGGTTCACTTGTCACAAGAATCAACTGTCAAAAAAAAGAATGATTAAAAACCTTATGTCACGTACATTAAGTGCTATTTTCTTACATTAACATAATTGAAGTGTGCTTTATGAGGATAAGGAATTGGTGGTGAAACCATAATCTAATCGTATATGCAATTAGTCATTTTATTTTAAACTTGTAAAAAGCATATCTTACCTGCTGAACCTTGCTTAAGTCGCAATCTGTATCGAGTTCAACTCTATTAATAGCTCTTGCTCTCTTGTTATCAAAGTTGGTAATAATACCACAGTTACTGATCTACTAATACTTATTAGTCGCTGCATATCCACCTTCTTTTAATAAACTTACTTTGAGCGGTGAAACTCTCGACCCAACTTTATGAATACGTTTCTATTTTTTGTGTACACCATTTAGCTTTTTTTTTATGACAGCTTATTGATCTTTCTTTTTTTTTTTACCACTTCTTTATCGGACTGTTGTTGAATCCATTCTTTAGCTACATGGTCAATATCCTCCATCATTTCGATAGGGAACTCTTCTAATACAGGTTCGTTTGACATTGTTGATTCAAGTTGAAGCTTTCTTTGCAAAGTTAAAAAAAAGAAAGAAAAAAAATCTGTGCCAAAACCAAATAGTGTGAAGTAAATATGACTGCTAAATCTTGTATAGAACTGCAGTTTTATCACAAAAGTCGTTTATCAACTTTCTTTTGTTATTTATTATGTACTCGATCACTACAAACAAAACTGTCGTTCAGACGTGATATCTAATATCATAAAAGGCGAGGCCTTTCAATATTTCTGAAGGTCATCCATTCGGCCGTTACTTTCGTTTCTCAAAAGAAATTGAAGTGTCTACCTGAAACTTGTGGACGTACTCCTCCAAAAAAAAAAAAAAAAAAAAAAAAAAACTTGGCGTTTTCACACCTTTCCAAGACAAGTCCTTTGCAGGCGGACAAGTTGTTATTGAGACAGAAGCCCTTTAGCTATGTGGTCAAATAACATATAGCCAAGTCTTGTCTTTGTTGATGGCAAAACCAGAAGTAAACGCACGTTGCTCTACCAACAGGTAAACCTTTTCTCCTACTAAACAGATTTCAAGGCCTACAGCAAAGTTATTAAAAAGAAAAGATAACTCTTCCTGAGACCCACGCTGATGCTATAATGAATTACAAATAATTGATAATATTCTTGATTCTCTCATCAACAAGCAATATATCATCAATCCCAATTACCCCAACAAGCTCACGGAAGGAGATTACACATATCAATTGTGGCTATCTCTACTTGCAAAATTACTCCATGCTAACAAGAATTTGATCAGGCTTAAGTCTAGGGAGTCGGTATTAAATGAATCAACCTCAAAAAAATCTCAGCAATACCACGATACTTCCAATGCCATCGGATTTAAAGCGGATATTCCGCTTTATTTTTGATTTCGAAGAACATGAATTTGACCTTGCTAGCGCTGGAGTTGCATTACCAACAGCAATAACTTGTAGAGTGAAGCACGATCAAAGTAAGCTTTAAAGAGAAGGTATGATCAATACTGAAGGAGTTCACCATTTTGTCAAAGATATAGCTCAAAATGTAAGTAACTATATACTTGGATTGTTGAAATCAATGGCCTTACGGCTTCATTCTCTACAGTATTAAATGGTGAATCCTAACTGTACGTTGTCATCCCCCGATTCGAATTGAATTGTTCTTCTTGTATTGATGATGTTAATGATCTTCGAGAAACTTTTGGCAAGTTGTTGGCGTTTCGATCTGATGTTGAAAGTCTTGTATGTCAAATAGAAAGTAGTATTATAAATACTAGAAGGGAAAACAGACGACGTTCGCGTGTCAGGCTCTTTCCCGAGCGTAAGCCTGCTCCAAGTCTCCCAACTTACTCCACTCCTACCTTATTCCTACCTTACTCCACTCCTTACTTCATTCCTTACTTCATTTCTTACTTTACTTCTTACTTCACTCCTCCTAGAAAAGAAGCAAGATATTCCGTATTTCCATCAAATAACGAAGATATTTTGACAAAAGCATCGCCTTTTAAGTCTCTTTAATTTTTTTTATTAATTAATAAAACAGTTAAAGCTCCACATAAAGAGCTTTAAACAAAACAAAACAACAAAAAATATATATAAAAACAGAGTAATAAATATAGGCAGTTTGAGTTATTTATGTGTAGAGAAAGAAAAAAGAGTGTACAGAACCAATGTTATAGGATAAAACGTTAAACTTAATCGCTGTTAAAGAAAAGGTTAAAATACGTATACTATCATTAAGACTTGAAATAAAGATACCGCCGTGAAACTTTAATGCAATTACCCTCTATCTTTATAATGGATGACTTCCAGAACTCATTTTGTATACACTTAAGCGCTGATTACTAATGTGGATTGAGCAAGCAGGCGAGCCGTGACTGTGTTTAAACCTCTTTTTTTTTTTAAAAAAACTGAAAAAAGGAATAAAAAAACTGGCCCCCTACACTGTTTCTTTATTTTCCCTTTACTTATATATAACCATGGCCGAACCCGTAAAGTCCACTTTAACTCATTCTGGTGAACTCCCCATTGGTAAAGATGGAAAGCCTCTTAAGCCATGTTGTGCTTGTCCCGAAACCAAAAAAGTTCGTGATGAGTGTGTCTTTCAAAACGGCGAAGAAAACTGTCAAGAACTTATTCAAGCCCATATTACCTGTATGCGTAATTTAGGCTTCAAAATTTAAAGAGCTCGTAGAACTCTTTTTATTGTATTTATATTTTACTATCTCCACATAATTATTTACCAAAAAAACACATCAGTTAGACGTAGCCACTGTTTAATAAAGTCATCCTTTTGCAATAAAACTGCATTTCATGAAGCATAATAGTACCGGATATTTTTGTACGTTAATAATATGGAATTTTATAAAAAGTATGGGTTTGCTGAATAATACAGGTATTCAAAGACTAGAGTATTTTCGGAAAGAGGCGGATATACTATGTGTCAAAATCCCTGCGGCGGGATTTACCGAGCTTAACTGCAAACTGTAAAAAAGCTTTGTGTTCAAAAGAAGTTTAAATAACCCGGCAAACATAAATGAGAAGTTTATTATTAGGAAATACTCTTGAACAGAAAAAAAAAAAAGTAAATACGATAAGTGATGTATATATGTTTAAACTATTCGAGTAGCAAATACAAATCCGATGTAGTTATATTTGCCAAAGTTGTCAATAGCATATTTCCCTTTTTGGATCTGTCTAATTGAATGCATCACAAAAAAAAACCGCGATACCTCTCTCCCTGTGTTGAACGACTCCGCAAATTGTTTGTGTTTTATTGCTTACCATATCAAAAACCATGACTGAAGCTTCACAGGATTTCGACAAGGCAAAACTTGTCAAGTACTTCAAGTCTAACTTGACTATGCTTCCCACACACTACACACAAACCGAAACAAACAGGTAGCAACGAACTAAATACTCATCTGTACCTGATGTTAACAACTTTTTTAAAAAAAAAGAATGACACTGGCGTTTTTTTGTTTAGGTTCCTTAAGTTTATTAGGTGAACTCGAATCAAATGTTACTGAACAAAATAGACTTGATTGGATTGATTGGATTTACGCTCAACAAGTTGTACCAACTGGAGAAACTCCAGATGCCAACGAAGCTGCTTGTGGATTCAGAGGATCTTCATGGTCTGGAAGACCTTTCGATCCTCACGCTGTAAATATTTCGAAGTAAAAAACAAAACAAAAAAAAGACGTACGACTAACTTTTTTTTTTTTTACTAGACTACTTGCGAATTTCAACACTATGATACTAGCCACGTCGCAAACACTTATACCGCTTTACTCAATCTCCTGCTCCTTGGCGATGATCTTTCTCGCGTCAATAGAAAGGCTATTACTAAAGCTTTAAGTTTATTACAACAAGAGGATGGAAGGTAAATAGACAATGAATTTAGGAATCGATCATGTTTTACTCAAGTTTCCATATCTAGTATTGCACCCACTTTTGGAAGTTTAGAAAGAGACGTTAGATTCGTATATTGTGCTTGCGCTATTTCATATATCCTTAACGATTGGTCTGGAATTAATATTGAAAATACAGTGGAACATATCAAGCAATTGCAAGTAAGACGAGCAAAAGTTTGTTTTTACGGCTAGTACTGACCTTACTTTAGTCTTATGAGCACGGTATTGCCCAATGCCCTCAACAAGAAGCACACGGAGGATCTACGTTTTGTGGAATAGCTGCTTTGTCGCTGATGGATAAATTAGATGAAGGTGTTTTAAATAAAGAAGAGTTTATTAAATGGTGTCTTCTCCGTCAAATCAGCGGGTTCCAAGGCAGACCTAACAAGTTGGCTGATGTATGTTATGGATTTTGGATTGGTGCCTCGTTAGAGATTATGGGTCATTTTGACCTTGTAAACCATGAAGAAATGAGAGCTTTTTTAACAAAGTGTCAACCAAGGATGGGTGGGTTTGGTAAGGATCCCGAATCATATCCTGGTAAGTCTCTTATTTCAACTATATAAAAAAAAAAGTATATATTTTTTAACTAGTTTTTTTTAGATCTTTTACACTCATATATGGGCGTTGCTGTCTTATCCTTGATGAAAGAACCAGGAGTTCAAGAAATTGATCCTGCATTAAACGTGCCATTATCTGCTTATAAGCATTTAAAAGAAAATACTGTATTTTGGAAAAAATCAGCAAAAGAATAAATAATTATACCATACATATACTTGGTTCATTGACAAGTCTTGGTATACCATTATCGACCCTTACCACAATAAAGATAATTGCTTTTTAATTAGTTTCATTTTCAAGGCAGCACGCGTTGGTGGTTTTACTATTTTTAACTAAACTATTAGTGCGTATTATAGTTGTAACTCGCGGTGTCAACCTTACTTTTCAAGAGTTTTATCTTTGCAGGATTCCAGAAAAAGAACAGTGCCTTATTTCCAAATCAAGTTTTTTTTTTTTTTAGTGACCGCACCAGCCAAGCATTTGTTTTTTCTTTGGTTTTTTTTTTTTTTTTTTTTTTTACTTCCGTACTTGAACAATGGAGCTAGAACAAAGTGAATTGAACACGATTCGAGCAGATGACTCTCACCAGACAGAAGTGTAATAAAGTACCCTTTTTTTAATTCTTTTTGTGGCATCTCCTGTCTAAACCTTTTTTGTATGTATATAGTGTAGAAGAAGGTGTTCATAACGTACTTGCTGTATTCGTAGTACAGTTTGACGTCCATAAAGGAAACGTAGTGGAATGGCAATACCCTGCTGGTAATTTTGGATATGTGTTCGTTTTTAGCACTTGTGAAAAATTAATACTTTATAGACTTTGACTTGGAAGGAGTTGAATTCCAAGCGATATGTAGTGGACTGCATAGAATTTCATCGGATGTCATGTATGTGTTTGCAGCTAAACAAAATAATGAAAAAAACTAACCCTATGATTCCAGTTATTTTTCACGACAAAATCTGTACGGTCTCAGTGTGTTTCAAAACAAGCCGACCGAAACCAATAGAGGAGCACATATGAAGGCTATTGGGATCATTGTACAACCTACATCCGACACAGGAGTATGTGGAAAAGTATGGACTCATGAACATTTTTTGAAGAAAGAATTAAGGTATGAAAAAAAAAAAATCTTAACGTGCTTTTTTAACTGAGTAATTATTTTAGTAAGCATATGGATGAGACAAACGATGATCCTGCTCGATATGAGTCGCTATTAAAATATTATACCCATTACCAATATAAAGAGGGACAAGATCACCAAGATACACCTACCTTTCATTTTCCAACTGCTAATCATCACAGTGTCAACTACAACTTGAAACACAATGTGGCAAAAGTAATTTCAAAGCAAGAATTCGGTGCCGATACATTTTCTGAGTTTGTGCATACATTTGGTCCAGATGTATTTATATTATGGAAAGCTGCTTTATTAAGAAAAAGAATCATGCTGATTCATATGCCTCCGATGGAAATTGCTTGCAAATACGGTAATAAATAACAACCGGATTAAAACAATAACAAAAAAAACTTATTACTTTTTATTTAGTCTACAATATCTGTTTATTAGGCAAAATACCATCTCAATTTCAAAACGGTAAAAGTGATATAATACCTAAATTTACTGTAGGTGTCAATGATATCCCTCAACTTGAGAAAAAGAATCAAACGTATGTTGCATGTAAGTTTTTTTTTTTATATAGTGTAAATTATCTGTATATTTAATAATTAATTTAGGTACGCCTGATTCTATATTTCAAATCAAAACGGATCTTTACGATGTACTAATTACACTACCGCCATCCAGTAACCAGCCAAATTTTAAATCTAGTGCGATATCCACAAAGCATAATTCGGCAGACTTTACGCGATTTCGTATCATGTGGAAGCAACTGATGTCGAGCTCTAGTGCATCATGGGCAGAGTATGTAGCCTCTGAACCCAAGGACATTGTTGGTACCACTACCGCCTTAATGACAGGTATTTGCTACTGGCTGTATGAAGAGCCACACGAACCTTCTACAATTTCAAATAAAATCTATTCGTCTTGGCAAAACTTGTTCGCTGGATCAAGTCGTAATAGTAGTGACCAATTGCCTATTTTTTTAAACCAAACTTCTACTGCCGATGAAAGTCAAAATTTGTTATTTGATGAAGATGAAGAAGATGCCATGGAGATCAGTAATAATGAGGTCTATAACGTTGTTGCTGCAAGAGAGTCAAGTGAAATGTATAGAAGTACGGGTAGTCATTTGGATGCACTTTTAAAAGAAGATAATGAAATTTTACTTGGGTAAGGTTTAATCAAGAAAAAAAAATACATATATGCCCTTAACAGTCCCTTTTCTATCTCTATTAGATTCTTTCACTCGTTAACTTATTATTTATTATCTACGTTAAAAACGATATTATCTATGAACGAAGAAGATGGCTGTGATATTATACACTTGTATCCTAAAGACATGGTTCAATTAGGCCTGGATCCTCTCGCCGATATTGCATTCATCACTGAGCTTTCAAAATTATACTTTAGAAAAAGAGTTTTAGTTCGTGGCATCCATAATCCTCAGGCATGTATGTCATTGTGCTGCTGTCAGCCATTCAAAAAGAAAAACAGTAACGGTTCAATTCGTATTTAATTATATAATAATAAAACTAAATCAGCATAATAATTCTCTGCAACGCCATAATGCAACGGATAATTCAACTGTTTCCAGTGTCTTTGGGACACCTATAACGGTCGATCCAGGTAATTTTATAGATTCAATTTGTTCTTTTGTCCAAATATGATTTACATTGTAATAAGGTATATGATGATGCTGAGCGTCTATTGTATGATCCAACTCGCATATTTCACCTGTTGGTTCGAACGATAATATACATTGGTATCCCATCGCAGACGATTCACTCGATGTCCATTGCGATGATGTAGATGGCGTAAGTACATGAAATATTTTGATGGGACGTTTTGAAAACTGCATAAAACTTTCTTCGCATATTAAACTCTGAACGTGATCCAACATATCAATTCTATATACGGCTGATCCTCTAAACGCAGATTTATAACCTCCTTTTCCAAATAAATCTAATATCTTTTTCGAAAGAGTAACGTATACACCTTTTCCACTGCTTTTTTTCAACGTAGGAAACGCCCATAATGCTTTGGTTGGTTGGTGCCACCCTTGTCCAAAACGAAGTAGTAACTCTTTTTTTTTTTGAAAAAATAAATACAAGTATCAAATAATAATAATAAAAAAAATTACTTACTGGATGGAAACTGACGGCTATAAAAGGTACAGGTCCTTAAAGGAGAAGCTAATACACTTGCTACCAAAAAAAAAAGGGTAAGTCCTAACGAGTATGCGAGAAACAATATCACATACCATATGGACTAACTGCTATTTTAGCTTCTAACGAACTCGGTGCTCTTTTAATAAAGTCGATCTTGTTTGCGGGAGAAGGTCTGTTGCCTATTTTTTTGAGAGGTGTACGCCATTGCCGAATAATAGCTGCTAAAGTTCTTTTTGACATGGACAAAGTATATATAAAAAAGAAGATACTTTATTTATTTTATTTTTTTAAAAAAAAAAAGATGTGACCATCTCGACTGCGATTTTTTTTTTTTTTTTTTCAGAATGCGCTTTAAAGACAGTGCTAAGGATGCTTTTTTAAGGTAGCCTCTTCTTTTTTCAATGCGAAAGGAAGTGGGAGTACGTGCTTTTTATAGGGAACATTTAAATGTAGGAAAATGACTACAGCATATTATGCAAGATCTGCGCTTTTTTCTATGTTGAATATTGTACCTGAATGCACGTATCGTTTTGTCTGCCTAATTGCATAAATTATGTTTGCGTATTACAAAACTATTGCGCTCCATGAGATCAGATACTATACCATAAAAAAATAAGCTCTTTTTTACGGCCGTCCTTACATACCCTAAAAAAAAGGCGACTTCTTTTAAGGAGTAAAAAAGATATTCTAAACGACTCAACTAGGAGCTGGTAGCTACATCTGGGGCTCCTCGGCATAATGATGGGTGTATTATATTTTGAATTTATATAATCCATTGTTATACTTTTAATGTTTATAGCGGCGTTAATGTCTCTATGTCAAATATTCTGGCTGATAGTATTGAATGAGTCTCTAAACTTCGTCCCAGTTCGAAAATATCAATTGTATCAATATACAACATGTAGTCATTTTCCTCGAGAGCAGTGCAGTATAATATTACCACGCGTCATTTAGAAAGTACAATAGAGAACAGTCTTTTTGAAAACCAATCAATACTTTGGAGAAGCGGTTTTACGACTCAATATGTCTTTACCAGTCACGACAGGTGAGTTACTTGCAGAAAAAAAAAAGTGCCGATGCTTTTTTACATGTTCTTTATTTCATCATGGCGGAAACAGACGATAAAAGAAGATTCACAATTGAACTAGAGTTTATTCAATGTTTGTCTAATCCTTGGTACCTGAACCGTACGTATAAAAAAAAAACGACCAAGAAAGAAAATATATACCTTACTTTTTATCTAAAAAAAAACACAATTAACCTTTATAGATCTCGCGCAACAACAATACTTTAAAGATCCTGCGTTTATCAATTACTTGGAGTACTTACAGTTCTGGAAAAAACCAGAGTATGCCAAGTTTGTAGTGTAAGTTGAAAAAGGGGGTTGTTTTTTTTTTGATAAGATAAAGGACTTTTTTTGTACTCATGTTTAATTCTTTCGTAGATACCCACATGCTTTATATTTCCTTGATTTATTACAGCATCAACAGTTTCGTGATTATATCAGTACTTCAGAAAACACACAAGAAGTTCATCGTATGCAATACTATCACTGGCAATACTTGAGAAACCCACCAGCTACCTCAACCAATGAATTCGCTGCATTGAAAAACGAATAAATAAATAAAAAAAACTCTGTACATATAAAAATGTTATTTATTAAAAAAAAAGAGAAAAAAGAGGCCTGAAAAAAAAATGATAGTGGAAGGAACACAGATGGATTGGGGGGAAAAAAAAAGTTAAAAAAAAAAAAGGTATTAAAAAGAAAAAAAAAAAGTGTGTTTAATGATCAATGGACAAGATACTTGGAGAAAGACAAGTAGAAGCATTTAAGCCCTTAGGTCTATTACGGTTCAATACCATAGCTACAGTACGAGCCTGCTTCTTTTTATCCTTTACCGCAAACCGAGCTTTCGCTCTTCTCTCTTGCCTAGACAAACCTTTAACAACAGGTTCCGTCACTGTTGTGGTTTCATGATGAATTGGCTCAACGGGTTTATTCATTTCTTGTGTTGGTTGTCGTCTCTTGACCGAAGGTGTTATTACTTGTACCCAATCTCCTTCTTCATCCACTGCTTCATATTGATCATGAAAAGGTTCCTGCGATTGAACTTGCTGTTGTGGATACCAAGATGACAACCAATGTGGGAGCATAATTTATAGAAAAAGAAAAAAAAAGGTAATGGGAGGGGATATAAGATTTTTGTCTTTGTTAACAATGTTGGCGACTACGGAAAACGAAGACGACAACAGAGAAACGAAAAAGAAGAGAAAAAGGGGTCGAAAAGTGTATGAATTTGTTAAATACTAGATATGTAATATGTAACGTGACGGGATCATGTTGTAATATAAAGAAAGATCACTGGTAATGAAAGGTCCCGTTTCTCTTTTATCATCACTTGATAAGGATCTTTCTCTCACACATAAAAGAAGCTTTGTAACGGTAATGTATATATTATAATTTTGACGAATAGAGTTGTTATAGAACCTTTTTTTTTCCTTACATGTACGTAAAATCATCGTCATGCATTTTATAGTTTGGTTAGAAATGATATTTTTTTTTTTTTACCCTTTTCTTGTTCCTTGATAGACCAACTTCTCAGATTACCAATCTTTTTATAAAGTATTATACGCGTCTATTTACAATACGGGACATTTATATATATTACTTATCTGTCACTTTGTAAACCAATTAACTGCAATTAGAATGTATACACATTGACATCATATATACGATATAAAACGTTCAGGAAAACGTATTAAAAAAATACTGCATGACAAAAATGTTAATCAAATGATACTTTAGTAAAAATAAAAAAATAAAAAAAAGAATGACTAGGATGAGTGACTCATAAAATGAGTATTAATTCTTTTCAAAGTAACTCTGGAAGGTGAAGCCTATATTAAAATTAATTGGTTAATATTGTTTGAATGCATTAATAACCACTACTTACTTTTTCCCAGTTTGATATAATTCGAACTAATTGATGTTGAACCGTCTTTTTATCCACTGTTATATATAATAAGTACACGTAATAAACACTATATAATCCTTTCTTTTCTTTTACCACGTGGTTTAGTTTGGGACAACAATTGGGCTTTTAAATCAAAGTAATGAATTAAAATAGATAGTAAAATACCCACCGAATGGTCTCTACCTACAAATATACGGTTTAGAATTATATAAGGTGAATATTTATATATAGAGCGAGTGTTACCTGTGGAACAATGAACAAGTATCTTTCTATTTTCTAATATAGGATCATGCACAAACTCAATTGCCTTTTGTATACTAGCACCAAATATAATTTGACCCTTCTTACCATCCGGAATAGGCAAATGAAGGTACTTTGAGTTCTCTGCCATACCATCATATTCCGATACAGAACAATTAATGATATAATCGAATTCTTTCCAGCACTGTGGGGGTTTACCACTGGCATAATTACCAATCGCTAACTTGGTTGGTTCAATCATTGCAAAATTCTTACCGTCTATTTCTCCTTCCTCTAATAAATCTTCTCTAGATAAACTTACAATCTCTTTTACTTTATTTTCACAATCTGCTTGATTAGATAAAATATCTTTATGGTTTTTCCAAAATATGATTGGTGTTAATCCCTAAATTGTATGTATCCGTAAATATTTATCTGCGTATGTATATATTCATATACATATATTTTTACCAAAGCCCAGGCTTCTTGATCATCTCCTGAACCTTGAACATATAAATAACCAGGCCTTGATTGACACCCGGTTTCTACTGCTTCTGACGCACTCAAACACACCACAGGACAAAAAGGTGCATCCCCAAAATCTGGTGGTGACTCTATTACTGCATCATATGATTGTGGTGTAAACCAAATAGGTCGTAATGGTTTAACCAATTGGTCTGAAACGCCCTTCATATCTATACCCGATGATAACAACTTGTTTACAAAATCGTCAATTTTACTTTCTATTTGAGCATGCTCCGATCTCGAAACAGCAGAAGGTAAAGTATGCAACTTGGTATCCCAATCTCCCTCCTTATTATTACGGTAAATAGCAACTGCACGATTGACGGTGCAGCACCAAATAGGAATCGTCTTGGATAATGCGTCAGGGATACGCTTTCCTTTTCGGGTAGAGTCGACTATCATACATCCTCCGTGTTCCATTACGATTGGAAGCAAGTGGAGGTTGTTACGACGTATATTAAAGTCCCAAATGTGCATATGACCATCTGTCGATTTAAAATAGGCAGAATAGGCTTTTTTCTGTGTTTGTTTTTAAAACTCTAACCTGCTATATATCTTTTTGGTTATTACCTTGGTTCTATCGATATACCACGACCCACAACGTTCGTTGGCTTATTAAAAATGTTACAAAGATATTTTTTTATTTTTTTATTCTTTTTACCTTACCTACTAATGCTAACTGAGGCATAAGCTCTGTCATTGACATGACAAAAGAAGCATCGTCTATAATAGATCGTAATCGATTATAACTGAACTCGACATATTAGTCTAATATTTTCTCTATTGATCCCGAGATTTTCTTTTACATATTTTTACTGTCATTTCTAATCAGTTTTGATTCAAGGTTGAATTCTGTGTTTCCAAACGAGAATTCTTCTTCGTCCATATTTTGCTTGCCAAAAAAAAAAAAAAAAAAAAAAAAAATTCTTGATGCACCCGCTCAGCAGAAGAAGAAAACTCACGCTGTGACTTATGTTACCACTATTTCATGCGCTCACTCAACTTAGTTTTATTCACGTAAAGAAGCTGCATGAATAAAGTTGGAAGGACAGGTACACACACGTATACAAAAAATGAGTAACTAACTTATAAAAAAAAATATCTATAGTAAAATATGAATTGAATATCAACCAAGTCTCATATACCCAAGTTTTCCTTTAAGAGACTTGGGTATCGAATATACGCTGCATTAAATCATGTTTGATTGTAGCGTTGGTATCAATACTTGGTCTCATGCAGCCCGTAGACAAAGTAAACGACAAACGTTGGAGCGACCTCACACACAGGACCCATTCAAATTCAAACCTGAATTAAGCCAAGGTCGCGCAAACATATCTTACTTACAAATCGTATGGAATCAAGGTGGAGACCGAACCATGTTTGAAGGCTTCTGGTCTCACTTAAAAAAGCAAGTAGAAGAAAACTGTAGTCATCTATCGAAGACACTAGTTTTAAACTATAATTTTTTTAATTGAAGTTTAATACAGTCTGATTGAAATGAATCTCCCGCCCATCTTGCCGCTTGTTTCATCACTTCAATCTTTTTTTTCTGTATCATCTTCATATCCTAATTCGTATACACAAACCAATAAAATAATGCGTCACACTGTCCTTTTTTTTTTCTGAACTTGTAAATCCAAACCCCCTCTCTCTCTTCTTTATTCTTTATTTTATTTTTTTACCACAATGCACCCAAGAAGTGTATTTAATAAAGAACCTGATTTCAATATTTTAGCAGAGCATTATGACTCTTTCAAACCATTGTAAGATTTTTTTTTTTTTTGTATATATAATTTTTTTTTTTTGACATGCAACTAAGGGGGTTTTCTCATTTAGCGTCACCAAAGGTAGAAACGGCAGAGGTTATATTGACTTTAAAGATCCCGCAGCAATAAAGTAAGAGAGAAAGAGAGAGAAAAGACAATACACATGTTATTAATGTTGAAATAGAGAATTAACAGTTTGTCTAATGAAGGAGTACTTTGATATTATCATTGACTTCCCATTAGACTCACTTTGTCCTACCGTGCCGAATCGGTTAAATTATATCCTTTGGTTGGAAGACTTGATTGCCGATACAACACCTGCAAATGATATTATTGGCATCGATATGTACGCTATAATAAATAAATAAAACTTGTTTAATAGGTATACTTATTACTTTTTTTTTTAGTGGAGTTGGTGCTTCCTGTATCTATCCTCTCTTGGGATGCGCCGTCAATGAATCATGGAAGTTCATAGGAACAGATATCGATCCTCGTTCAATTGCATCCGCAACCGAAAATGTAGCTCGAAACGGTTTACAAGACCGTATTACAATTATCACCAATCCCGATTCCAACACTATCTTTATACTGGACGATTCAACAGAGTATACATTTTCCATGTGCAATCCACCTTTTTACAGCAGTGAAGAAGAAATTGAACAAGGTTTACTTAATAAAGAGTTGGAGCCTTCAGCCGTAAGTTACGTCTTTTTATTATTATTATATAGTCTTACACAATTTATGTATATTAGGTTTGTTTAGGATCTACAAATGAAATGATTACCGAAGGAGGAGAACTTGGATTTGTTTCTCGTATGATTAAAGAAAGTGTACTCCACGGACGAAAAGTAAGATGGTATACAACATTACTTGGCCTCAAAAAAACCATCCGACCCTTGATTCGATTATTAAAAGAGAACGAGATTACCAACTACATTGTCACTAATTTCACACAAGGAAATACAACTCGATGGGCAATTGCTTGGTCTTTCTTTGAATCCCGTCCAACCATAGCTAAAGTTCTTGAATCTTATCTACCCAAGTTTTCCTTTGAACTCGAATTACCCAAAGACATGCAAGAAGTAAATGTATTTGTAAAGGAAATCTTAGAAGACTTGGATATCGAATTCACGTTGGATTTATCAGACGATGAAATTATGTTTGATTGCAGTGTGGGTACAAATACTTGGTCTCGTGCAGCACGTAGACAACGTAAACGACAAAAGCTGGAGCAACCTCACACACAAGACCTCTTCAAATTCAAACTTGAATTAAGTCAAGGTCGAGCCAATGTATCTTACTTACAAATCGCATGGAACCAAGGTGGAGACCGAGCCATGTTTGAAGGCTTTTGGTCTCACTTAAAAAAGCGAGTCGAAGAAAACTGTGGTCTTTATCGAGGCACTAGTTTTAAACAATAATTATTATTTTTTTATTGAAGTTTAATACAGTCTGCTTGAAATGAATCTCCAGCCCATCTAGCCACTTGTTTCATCACCTCAATCTTTTTCTCTGTAGAATCTTCATACCGTAATTCATACAATGTACACATATTCGCTACCGCTGTTTCACACGTGCCTGCCGATGTAGGATTATTCTCTGTCAACGTCTCTAAGATTTCTATAGACTTTTTATTTTGCATTTAATAAAAAAAAAACAACATCAAGCACACACGTATAAATTACTTACTTTGACTAAATTTCCTAAATACACTTCACATACAGCTAAATTATTCATGACCAATAAATTATCCTTATTACACTCATACACTTGCTGTAAAATATCTCTTGCTTGTAACCATTCGCCCTGAGCCATCAACGTAAACGCCTTGTTGGTCTTTATAGCTTCCTCAGTCACATCCGTCTCCTCGATACGATCAAACATCTGATTAGCCGAACTCAAATCGCCCATTTGCAAATACAATCTACCTAGACTCGACAGCACGTCAATATGATCCGGTAATTTCGTCAGTATCAATTGCATGGTAGCAGCCGCCGAAGAATAATCCTTGATATGAATCCAAAGTGAAGCCAGTACAAGATACGTTTGTACTTCACGTCGCTGCCAAAGAGATGGTTGATCTTTCAATTGCATCTTTTTGCAGTACACCGCCAACATGGTGATTCGCTCTAAAGCAAGCGTAGGGTATTTCAAGTAAGAGGGCAAAGTTCCCCACAAAATTCGTAGTTCAAACGGTACTAACGATTGGTTCGTATGCATATCACATAATTCAGGTCGGTCTAAATCTCCCAGCTTTTCAAACTCGGCCGAAGCTAATTGACAAAGTCCAAGCTTTATCAGTGCTAATAATCTCATATGCCAAAGCTTTTATTTGATTGTTAGTTTTAGGGGAAATAAAAAAGGGGGGGGGGAAAGACTTACTTTAAGAATATCTTCTACTTGAGAAGGATCCGATTGAACAATCTGTTGACGAGCATATTTAGCTATTGATCTCCACATGTTGTTCATCTAGTTAAAAAAATAATACTTTTGAGTTATTAAAAACTAAACTGCTTTACACTTGTTCTTTACCACCATGGCATCTGGTCCTTTTGCCTTGTCAAAAGTAACATGACGTTGAGGTCTTTCTTGTGGAGGAACGTAACGTTCCAATAAGTCGTTAAAAGCGTCACTCTACTAGGATGATTAGTACTTAAGAAAAAGGGGCTAATTGTGTTGTTTCTTTACCACTGGAATGTCATAAAAGTTGGCATTACTATTAAGTGAGTAACCAAGTGATAAAGTTCTTTGTCGTTCCTGTTTTTGACGAGAAGTAGCTCTTACTGGTTTCGCAGGTGCATCCTCTACTAATGTTTCCATAATTTTGTAATATATTTTTTTTGAAAAAAAAAAAAAAAAAAAAGAGAATGAGAAAGATAAAAGTGCTTATAAAAAATAGGTCATATATTTTTTTTTTATTTTATTATCACTCGATTAAATTATAAAAAACTGTGTATTTGGGAAGGTTATTTTTTAATATAATTTTTTCAAAGCTTTTTTTTTTAAGTGCGTGCGTGTTTGTGAGTGAGTGTATACTTGATGTGAGTGTAATGTTTGTTTGTGTAGTTTTAAAAAAAAAACTGGTTATCTACTCTTCCATGATTTCCTCATCCATCTCTTCTTCATATTCTTCTTCATATTCTTCATCAATGGTTGCTTCTTGGTATTGTTGGTATTCAGAGACCAAATCGTTCATGTTGGACTCAGCCTCAGTGAACTCCATCTCGTCCATACCTTCACCAGTATACCAATGCAAGAAAGCCTTTCTTCTGAACATAGCAGTGAACTGTTCGTTGACACGCTTGAATAAATCTTGGATAGCAGTACTGTTACCAATGAATGTACCTGACATCTTGAGACCGACAGGAGGGATATCACAGAGAGAGGTCTTGACACTGTTAGGAATCCACTCAACAAAGTAAGAGGAGTTCTTTTGTTGAACTGCCAACATTTGGTTTTCAACTTCCTTGGTGGAGAGACGACCACGGAAAATAGTAGCGGCGGTCAAGTAACGACCGTGACGAGGATCGGAAGCGGCCATCATGTTCTTGGCGTCAAACATTTGAGCGGTCAACTCAGGAACACTCAAGTTACGATATTGTTGAGACCCAAAAGCGGTGAGAGGTGCAACACCAACCATGAAGAAATGAAGACGGGGGAAAGGAACCATGTTAACACAGAGCTTACGCAAATCAGAGTTCAATTGACCAGGGAAACGCAAACTGGTGGAGACACCAGACATGACAGCAGAAACCAATTGGTTCAAGTCACCGTAACCGGGGTTGGTCAACTTGAGGGTTCTGAAACAAATATCGTAGAGGGCTTCGTTATCAATACAGAAGGTAGCGTCACAGTTCTCAACCAATTGATGGACGGAAAGAACAGCGTTATAGGGTTCAACAACGGTATCAGAGACCTTGGGAGAAGGAACAACAGAGTAAGTACTCAAAATACGATCGGGGTATTCTTCACGAATCTTGGAAAGCAAAAGAGAACCAAGACCGGAACCAGTACCACCACCAAGAGAATGAGCAAGTTGGAAACCTTGAAGACAATCAGTGTTTTCAGCTTCCTTACGAACAACATCCATAATAGACTCAACTAACTCAGCACCTTCAGTATAATAACCCTTGGCCCAAGAGTTACCTGCACCAGATTGTGCGTTAACAAAGTTATCAGGTCTGTAAATCTTACCGTAAGGACTAGCACGAATACTATCCATAGTGGCAGGTTCAAGATCGACCAAGACAGCTCTGTAATAATAATGGTACGATTAATAAACTTTTTTTTTCTTTTTTTCCTTTTTCTTTTTTATATAAAAAGCTTTTTCTTTACCTTGGGACATATTTGCCTTCAGAACCTTCGTTATAAAAGACGTTGATACGTTCTAATTGAAGATCATTGTCACCACAGTAGTTACCGTTGGTATCAATACCATGTTCTTGAGAAATGGTTTCCCAGAATTTTTGGCCAATCTACGTACACACAACACAAAGAAAAAGTAAGTCATCTAGTCAAAAGAAACAAAGGAGAAGAAAAAAAAACTGTAGATGATGAGATGAGTATGTACCTGATTACCACATTGACCTTTAAAGAAAAAAAAGTTAGGAACTAAAAAAATATGTATTTTTAAATAATATTTTACCTGCTTGTAAATGAATGATCTCTCTCATTGTTTAAAATCTAAATATATTAGTTAGAATAAGAGTAAAAAAAAAAAAAAAAATTGTTAGACTTTTATAAAGAATAAATAAAAAAAAGCTATTTTTATCCCCCCTTACAAGTATTAAGAAGGTGTTCAAGTATACGAAAAGGAAAGAAACCTCGTATTTATTTATTTTTTTATTTTTTCAAGGCTATTCTGTTCGGACAACAAAAAAAAAAAAAAAAAAAAAAAATCTATTAGAAACGCGAAAAACGCGGGTTTTGGACGTCACGGTTTTTTAAATGAACGCAAGTTCTTTTTTTTTTTACATATCCGATTTTAATAAGGACGATATTGTTGTTGATTTCTTGATTGAGAAGAAGCATGAACAGCACCACCACCGCCACTACCACGATATTTTCTATCTTCAGCACGTGCATCTTGACCATCATGATTTTGTTGTCTCATATAATTTGAATTGTAAGAAGAAGAAGCTCCTCCACCTCCTCCTCCACCACCATTGTTGGCCTGGTAGTAAGCCATAGGATTATAAGCGCCATACATATTTCCATACATGTAATTATTTTGTTGGTTCATCATACCAAATTGTGCTGCATACCTATTATTGGGCATATATCCATTACCAGTAGGAGGAGGTCGAAAATTGGGATTCAGTGCAGGAGCAACTGTACGATTTTGCTTGTTCTTTGGCATTGCTTTCTTTACTTCAATCTACAAATAAAATTATTTAAGCATAATTAAGTTTTTATATAGTGGTAAGTAACTTACAGTCTTATTTTTAATAGACAAGTTGGGGTTCTTTAATGCTTCTTCTACTCCATTACTAGTTTCAAATGTAACGAATCCAAAACCACGTGGTCTGCCTGTATCACGTTCCATCATAAGTGTAGCATCAATGACAGTACCAAATTGTGTGAAAAACTCTCTAAATTCCTCTTCATTTACTTCAGGAGAAATACCACCTACAAAAATCTTTTCCGTTTTATCTTGTTCGTCTCTTGGAATAGCTCTCTTTGGGTCAATCTTCACAATTTAAGTTAGTTATATAATTAAAAAATAAAAAGCTGTTAAAAAAAACTTACCCTTTTTCCGTCCAACTGGTGATCTGCTTGACTAACAATCTTGTCAATGTCTGAATTCTCTTTCATTGTCAAGAAACCAAACCCTCGTGAGCGTTGTGTTGTTGGGTCGCGCATAACAGTACAATCCAGTACTGGGCCAAACTTGGAAAAGTATTGGCGTAATGATTCTTTATTTTATGATTATATGATTATTATTTCAGTTACAACAAATTGTTAAACCCAAACTTTCTCTCTCTCTCTTTATCTCTTTATCTCTTAAGTACATGTGTATATAATTATGCTTACCATCGGTAGTTTCCCAATTAAGACCTCCGATAAACATCTTTCTACGAAATCCCAATTGTTTTTTGTGTAGTTTTTTTTTTTGGTTTTTTTTTTTTTAATGAATTTATGTATTAACAAAATGTGAAAAGTACAAAACAAAATATCGTACAATAAGGACAAATACAACAATAATACTATCTGTTTGATTGCTAACACAAAAAGAAAAAGAAAAAAAGACTTAACCTTCATCTTGATTTGCTGCACTAGTAACGGACGTTTTACTATCATCACCCTCATCATTTCCATCCTCTACATCTTTTCGCTTTACTTCGTTTTGTGGTTTATACTGTTGAGGAGACATAGTTTGTCTCATTTGACGTTGAATCATTTGTTGCATTTGGTAAGGATTCATCGCCATCTGTTGCTGTAAATTACGTTGATAAGCAGCCATATACTGTTGATACTGCTGCTGCTGTTGTTGTTGTTGAAAATTCCAGCTGGTATTGTTTATAGTAGATTGTGGTTCGGCTTGATCTGTTGTTGCTTGATCCGGTTCTTCTTCCTTTGTT